>VXAC01002401.1:0-47558 GCA_013399225.1 Rhipidura dahli
CCGGGCAGCGAGGGGCGGCTCCTCCGGCGGCGGGGAAGGGCCGCGTTCCCCGCACGCAGCGCCTGGGAGGCCCCGGGGAGAGGCACCGCGGTGAGGGAGCGCGGGGTCGGTAAGTCATAGGTGCGCTGCTGGGGTAACCGCGACAACAGCATGGCTGGTGAGACCCGGCAAGCGAAATGGTCTTTTTCAGGTTGTGTCATCTTTTATTCGAGTTTTTTTCTTTTTAGACCTTTTGTGGTAATTAAGCACTTCTTTTTTTTTTTTTCCTAGGTCGTATGTTATATTCATGGTATTATGCTCGGTTTTACAAATGTAGCCCCAGCTTGCACTTCCACAATGAGCTGGAGCAGCTGGAAGTGATCCAAGTACAGTTGTTATTCTAATCCCACATGATTGTGTATCATGAGGAGAGGACAGCAGAAAACTCTGTTAGGGTTTCAAGAAAACACAGTTAAGGAGGGCTGGCTGCGTTTACCGGCTGTGAATAAATAGCCAGTGTGCTGTTTGGGGAGGCTTTGTAGCATTTAGAGAAAGCGAGAAAAGTTTGAAAATCAGTGGTTTAAAATCAAGATTGATTTTGCTGTTTTGCATAAGGGACACTGTTTTTTCTTTTAATGGTTTTCTTGTATGAGCCAAACCCTGTATTTTTACCTATGAGGATGAGATTGATATGTGTCAGCATTTATAAGTTGCTTGACAGTAGTTCTGTACAGGAAGTGTTAGTTATTTTGAGTGCAAGACAGACCACCAGCAGCACCCTTCCCATGCTCTTCAGCCAGAGTGTTAAACACTTGTTTTCACATCCCAAAGCCAGCCTTCTAGTTGTTCCTCATGTATCCGAAGATGAGGGCTTTCTGTCAGTGCAGTGCTTTGTGGTGACTGTGGAGCTCAGTAGGAATTGTGATAAATAAATACTTTGTAATACTCACAGCCATTAGAAATTAAGATTACTCCAAAGGACTGGGCCTTGCGGCTTTCTTTGCTGTGCTGCTGGCACAGAAACTGTCTTTGCACCATTTTCTCCATTGTTCATCAGTGTTAAGCTGCACCTTGAGGTAGATCCGGGCCTAATGTAGCTGGAAGTGAACAGTTGTTTTTGCCATGTTGTGTCCCAGCAGGATTGGTTTCCAAATCCAGTTTCCCTGTTGTGCTGAGCCAGTGAAGGTGGAAGATGGGGTAACACTCTCAGTAGTTTAAGTAATTAATGCAGTTGTTGAATGTTCTGCTGTAGCTGCAGTATGCTTGCATTCAGGAGTGAGCTACCACCTATGCTTCCTTATTTCAAATTGAAGTAAATAATAAAGTCTTTGTTTACTGTCCTTGTAGGTGGCTCACTTCTCTACCTTAAGCCTAAAGTTAGAGTTATGTAGTGAGTGAGGTCAGAGGTGCGCAGCGTTGCAGAAATACTTCGTGCTTTGCAGCTGAACAATTTAATTGCATGTGTGGTTAGGGATTACCTCTTGGTCATAGGGAGGCCTTTCTGTTGCTCACCTGCAAAGTCTGGACCTGGGTTTGTAGAGATGTCATCTGTAATGCTTTCCTGGTGGGAGGATGTGTCATGGGAAAAGGAAATACAACTGAGTATGGGTTGGTTTTGGTTTTTTAGATATAGGCTTCTACTAAAATCAGTGATGTTTCTAGTACTACTGTGGTTTCAAAAGTAGCATTTAAAGTCTTGTTAAGAGGCTTGAAAAATATTTCAGACTGTTCACAAATATGGAACTTGAGTTTAGAGTTTTGTAGAGAGTCCCATGGAAGTTGATAAGAAAAGCAAGATTATTCTAAATAAACACAGACCAATTGCACATTGGTTTGCTTCTTCACTGTAGGGAAGACTTAAGCCTTTGCAACACTGACAAGTTAGAACTCTCAGTTTTTCTTGGGATAGCTAGATTTTCATCTTGGAAATATTCTAGAATAATTTTTGAGAATATGCAGAAATGTCACCTGTTAGAGTGCTAATACAGCCTTTGAGAATTAAATGTGGTCAGATAACACCAATCAAAAGTCCACAAAGTCAACAAAACCAGTAGAAATATTTTGGTAAACATAGTTTACCAAAGGTGATTTTAAAATGTAGCTGCACAAAGCCTGTAACTTCTAGGTGCATATGAATCTGATCCCTCATTCTGCAAATTGGAAATGGGCATCATGGTTCTTTTATATTTTTGCTTAATGGCAATTATTGTTATAAATGCAATTCTTGTAAATTTAACTCTGTTTTTTTAGGATGCACCAGTGACGTTTCAGTTTTCTGTATTTGAAAAGTGCTTAAGAGGGTAACCATACATAGGTAGGAATTAAAACTTTATTTAAATGAAACTGTAATCGTAAGGGGTTACTAACGTAGTGGTGTAGGGCCTTAAAATTCCGGAAAGTTCATAATAGCTCCTAAAATTCAAGGTAGGCTAAAAGGTATTTATTTTGTATTATTTGCAGAAAGTTAGCATGTAAGTTTAGACTTGCTCTTGTTGCTGGGTATTTCTGCTGTAATAGTCAATGACCTGCTCTGTTTGAAGTCAATACAGCATTGAAGTGCAGTATTGTGACTACAGTTGCTTGCTCATTGCATTTTCCTGAAATGATACAGGATAGATGTATCTTTCATGCTGTTTAATGATTGAAAATATCTATCATGAGCTTTTGAATTGTAAATTACATTTGTGAGTGAGTATGGAGCTCCCTCTAAGAGGAGCATATTGGACATCTTGTAAATTTTTTGAGATAAACACTTTTCTGGAAGCAATTTTAAATAATTATATTTCACACAGCATCTAAAATACCAAGCTTATTTCAAAGAAATATATAAAAATAGCATATGAAATCAAGCTATGTTTCATCTACTGATACTACCTGCAGGTGTGGAGGTATATGGGAAACTTTTTGATGAGAAAATATGCCCCTTTTGGCAGCTTTGTAAAGATCAGTTTGAATTTTGAGGGTATAGAGGGGAGAATTAAATAAGGGATGTTGGTAGAGTGCCTGCATTGTGAAAGAGAAATGCAGACTTTAAATGTGAATTAATGTGACTTCTTCATCAAATAAATTTATTTACTTTTGAAATATTCTATAGTCAAGGTTAAGCTTGAGTTTAGAAGCTGTTTTTTAGCTTGCAGTAGTCCTCATTTCTTGAAGTTTAAAACCTGTTCCTCTATAAGACATTCACAGTAGGAAGGTGTAAGTGTGTGATGTACATATGTTAGTGTGCTGTATATAACATGAGTGTGTTGTTTGCTGCCTGTAAGTGCCAGTTGTCCTGGATTCTGTATTGTGGATGTAAGGCAGAAAATTTTTAGCTGTTTAAGAGTCCTTTTTTCCCCCTGAAATGTTCAGAGCAGTTGTTTGAGTGATCTTTTATAAAGGTCTCTTTTTCTTGTGCTTTGTGCTGCTCATCAAATAAATTGTATATATGACATCCTTTACAATCAGTGGGCGTACCACTAGTGTATCCAGTAATTTTCTTTGGAGAGTGATCTCTTGACCATTCATACATTCTAAAATTTTGTTTTAAAATCTCTTCTGAAGATTGAATGTGTCTTGTTTTCAGGCAATATAAAATGTTATGCTTTGTTGAACCAGGGGCTCAGTATATTTGCAAAAAATGGAGGTCTTTTATGTAGGAATGTTTGGGGGGGACGAGAGGCTTTTTGTTCTTCAAATCATCTAAACCGTTCTCCCCAGCAGTTTTGGGAAGTTTTCTTGTCCAAGTACTTTAGAACTGACAGAATGTTAGATGTGAAAACTCATGCCATGGGTGGATGTTGTGTTCTGGTAGAACGGCAGCAGCAGAGCACAGACTGGGGTGGGAGATGTTAGCACAAGGGCAACTTGCTTAGGCAGCTGCAAAATCCACAAAGATGCTGAAGTAATTTGGTATTTCTTGTAAACTATTTGCTAATGCTGGTTAGAAGTTTGTGAGTTAAATGGTGAAAATCTGATGGGTATTTTCAAGTGTGTATAATCCATTTTTCAGAAGTCAGGAGGGCTATAAATAGTCTTTGCATCTTAATCTGAGGTGATGTTTCGTAGAAAACCTTTGACCATGGAGGAGGTGTATGACTTTTTTACTTAGACTTTTGCTCCTCTCCTCCTACACATGCATTACACTTCTCTTGTAATTTGAGGAGATGTCACTCAGTTAAAATCAGGTTTCATGTTTGTGTTCTGTTGCCTTTCTCAAAGTCTGTGGTGTTCTAAGTAATGTTGAATACAGTTAGGATAGTTACTCTCTGTTAGGCCTTGCTGTCTCACAAGTAAAAATGTTTTCTTTGTCCTGGTGTCTGGAAATCTACTTCACAGTTAAATTGGTAACACGTGACCATTAGTACCTCTCTTACAGTTGCTATTACATGTACTACATATGATTTTTTCCACTGTACATTAATTCTTCAGAGTTCTGTGTCAAATCATCACTTGGTTTGTTTTCTTACAGGATATAATCCATGCTTCTCAGTGAACTTTAATTTTTTTTTTTTGTCCAGAATGTTTTGAAATAAATAGCTCTTGAATTTTGTGCCTGGGAAATTATCCTAGCTATAGTGTAGTAGCAGTTACCCACAAGAAGTGTAAGGACCAGCAGATAGTTGAAATTGTTTTTCCCAAGACATCAGGTAACTGAGGCAAGCAGTTTTCTTCTGTTGGAAACCTTCAACAAGAAGGTGTGAAAACTCTGGAATGTAACTTATTTTGGTTTAATGCAAGAAAACTTGGTAAGCCTCTTCCACTAATTAATTCTCTTAGCCTTCACCAAGAGTGCGTAATAGTGTTTGGTTATGTCCTTTTGGGCAGTAATTGTTGCACTCCAACTGGACTTGCAAAACAACTTCTGTAGACAGCTAATGACATGAATGTGGTCTGGGCAGCATTGGAACACATTTGATATAACCCACTCAAGCTGCTGGTTCTCCTCAATAGACAAACCTGATGAAGCAGTTTTTGCTCTGCTGTAAATGCTCTTTGTTTCTTGTCCCAGTGATGTGCACACCTTCCTTTGATATGTTGGTCATTATGTGCTGTGGAGAAAGAGTAAATAACACCAATTAAATCTGCAAGTGTCAGTGTCCAAGTAATTGCAGATACTGAGTCATTAAATGCTGAGAAGGTAAATGTTTCCTAGGCTTCTGCAAGCTGATTCCTACATCAAAAACCATGTGGGTAGTGAATGAAGGTCACTTAATTATGCGCTGTCTTCTGTGTGAGAAGTGGGATTGGCCATATGAAGCTTTCCAGTTTATCTGGTAATACTACCCTATTTTACTACTTAAATTTTAAAAGCAGCAAACTCAGTGGTTACTTAGTGTAAAGTCAATTTTAGGTTAAAGAACACATTAGTTATGAGCAATAGTAAAGTATTACGAAGGATTTTGAATAAAGCAGTCCAGAAGTTACTAGTGGAGTCAGTCTAGCTTAGGTTACAATTGCAGGGTTTCAAGTGGTGAACTGCTAAAATGTGGACAATAACATTAATTTATGTGGTGTTTATAGAATAGAATTCTATGCAATTTCTTGTAGAACTTCTTGGATACCAGGACTTTAAATGAGCTTTAAAGACCAATTAATGAACTTAATTTCTGTTTGACTAATAATAAGAATTGCTTTGGTATACAAACATTTCAGAAGTCAGAATAGTGAGATAAGCGTAAGATGAAATAGCAGCTGATAATGATTAAACAGCCAAAAATTAAAATGGTTCTTTTTCTGTTTTCCTTGATAGCTGTGGGAAATAGAAGAAGTGAAAATAAGCTGCTTTAGACTTCTTTCTGAGACCAGCCAGAAAACTGTTTTTTTAATAATTTCTGCTTCCAGCTTTACACCTGGTGTGTAGACCTGTAGGTATCCTTGATGGGGAAGCCTGGTGCTGGAAAAAGTCTGTTCTGGCTGGCATAGTTTTTGAGGGGAGTGGCACAGTCTTGGGTCAAGGTCGTAGTTAGCTGGGCCTTGGAGTTGAGCTGTCCTGTTCTACTGTGGACAGGAGCTTGAAATAATAGTTAGTTGGAGTTTCGTGAATGCCATGTAGCTTTCAGGATATCTAAAGGGACTTGATACGTGGTGGCTTAAGCAAAATGCTTGTGCTGAGTCAGATGTCTTCTATTTGTCCAAAAATAGAATTTAATGTAGTTGTGTGAAGGATGACCGTCAGTGTACTGGGCAGATGTTCAGGTTCATGGCATTTTTCTTTTTGTCTGGATGTGCTACCTTAATCCTTTCCAACATTGTCTTTTGTCAGAAGTTGCGAAACAGTTTAGCCTTGCATGTACTCAGTGGCTTTGTATTGATTCTTCCATTTTATGTAGTTGTGATCCTTCTGGAAGAATGACCAGGGAGACTTTGGGATTTGCTCTTTGTATGTTGAAAGCTAGTTGCTGAGCAAACATGAGATTCTCAACTAAAATTATTTTTGGAAGATACCTGCATTCAGCAAAAGTGAGTCTGTTTGATGTCAAAATTCTTACTGTAACAGCATTTGTAAATCAGTTGTGAATATTATATGTCACAACTGCAGAGTATTGTGACTGAAAGCAAGCTTTGTCACAAAACCTAGTGCTATTCCAGAATATCAGCAAAATTTTTGTTGTAGGGTTATTGTGTTTGCCCATGTAACTTTTCTAATTTTCTAGTTAGAAACCCCTTAAGGGGCTGCACTTGAATTTTAGCTGTCTGTACTTGTTTCTTTGTAATAAAATACAGATGATAATGTGAAGGAGGAAATATTAAAGTGCTTCCTTGGTGAATTCTAAAGCTTTTGTACACTGTCTCGAATTGTTCAGTGGGATGGTTTTGCGTGATTAAGGATGAATGATACCAAAAATAAGTGGGGGTAACACTAGTATTTTATTCTAGCTAGAATTTGAGGAACTTAGTAAGTTTTTTGAAGGTCTGCTTTGCTTTTTATAGTATTACACTGGAGGAGATGTGAGAGATTGTTCAACACTGTGCTTCTGTGGGTTTTTCAGTGATGATGCCTTTGGGATTTAAGCATTTAGTTTTATTAAGAGGAAGGGAAACGTGCTGTTGTGCTGTATAAACCAAAGCACTGGCCGAGCGCTCCTATTAGGTCTTGACATATCAGTTTGTAAATGCAGGTGCACGCGAGTGTTCTGAAATGTAAAGAGGTGTTTTCCTAGGTGGGCTGTTAAACTTAAGTGTACTTTATTTTCAACCATAAAGGTGTAACTTCCCTGATGTAAAACATAGTATCATGCTTAATAATGCTAAATATATTGATAATGAAAAGAAAATCCCTGTTAAGACAGATCTTTAGGTTTAGAAGAGTTTCCCAGCTGGGTCTGTGAAGGTTGAACAGTGTTACAACTTCAAATCCATTCTACTTCTCAGCGGCTTTGGTGTGTTGATAAACTTATGTAGAAGCCTGGAGTAAACTGTTCCATTAATTAAATTACTTAACATTACTTAATTCACCACATGTTAATTTGTTCTGTTAAAACCATAAAATTTAAATTAATTTCTAAATACTACTTTTATATTGCCACATTTGGAAATGTCTAGAGTGTTCGGGTCTGCTGTAGTTAGCTTTTGTTTTTACTACCGAAGTGCTTTTTCTTCCACAGGGTCAGCTGTATTGGTATTTTTGTGTTAGTTGTAGGGAAGTCCTCATTCCTTGTTTCTGTAATATTCTAGCATGGATTGCAGATTAGGGAGAGATGGTGGTAACTGACAGGGACATTTGGCCTCACAATAAAGCTTTGTATTCCCTGGTTTGAAGGAACTGCATTAGAATTTCAAACCTGACACAGTGACTTCTCAAACTGAATGACAAACCTGAGGGAGTTTGCATGCAAAGAGAATATATTTTACTACTTGGTGTTAAAATATATTTAACATTTCTAGAGCTGTCTCTAGAAAGTTGAAAAAATAACCCTTGGAATCAATACTGAACCAGTAAGTACATTTATTTCAGTTGGAAATTTGAGAACTGATTCATGTTCAAATTCTGCTGTTTGGTTCATGATTATGCTTCAAATGCAAAGATAACTATGCACTGGCTTGGCTTCTAGCTGCTTGCAGTAGCTGATTTTAGCGCTGAGAATTGTAGTTTTATCTTCTACTTGTATTAATAGATTTTTTCTAAATAACAGGGCCTGTACACCTGTTTCAAATTATGCTCTGTCAGAAGCTGATGAAAAGTAATTTTCCTTCTGAAATGGCTGCTCTGTGAATATATTTTAGATGTCCATATTCTAGATAACATATATTGTATATTTCTGAAATAGCACTCAAAACTATTTCAAAATTAGATAAGTATGTATAGTAAACCATTTTGGAAACAAATTACATAGGAAGTAAATCACTGAACAGCAGAATGTGAATTCCTGCAGTTAGTGTTTATTGTAGGACCTGTTCATATGCTGAAGAAAAAAGGGATACAAATTGTGCTTTCCATCATGTGATCTGGGCCCCTAATCAAGATAAATTATAGGAACTCTTAGCTTCACCCTTCATAAAGTTGCTTCAAAGAACTAAATTACTGCAATAAAAAATGAGAAGGAATGTATTAATAATGCCTTTCTTTAAACAGGAAACCACTCCCAACCCCCAACCTGCAGAAGAGGAGAAAACCGAGCCAGCACCTAGTCAGGAGGTTGCCAGCCCTGAACAGTATATTAAACATCCACTACAAAACAGGTAAATAGTGCAGAAGCACGGTTGTAGTTTTGCCAGGGACAGAAGAATACCTATGGCTTTGCAGCTCTTGTTGACCTTACGTTCTCTAGCAGTATTTTGAGAGTTCTCAGGTTTTTTTGAATGTTTTTGCAGTGAGGTTGCAGAGTAAGGAGAATCTGATCCAGATGTTAATATTCAGTGTTTTCAGTGCAGTTACAGAAGCTGAAAATCTTTGCAAGTTTTAAAAATACAGCCAGGTACTTGGAAAGAACGTGGCTTTGCTTTTAGTTGGAGGCAAGTAGAGCTTTTGTTGCATTTGTCTGGTATATTTTAAGAGGCTGGCACTGTGGTGAAGCTGCTGCCCAACAGAACTGGAAAAACTTTTATTGTGCCTTGTACTTGGGTAAATTAAGGTGCCAGTGGTAAAACTTGTAGTTAATATTATTAAATAGAAAAATGCAAGCCCTCTTACAGCTTCAAAAAGATCAGCTAGGAAGTAATTTTCTCCAAATCAACTGAAGAGTTCCTGTGGAATACTCAGTAGTTAGTGTTGGCAAGTATCTTTTACCAAGTGATACCTTACTCTTCTGCTGAGTTTTGAGCAATTGCGGAAAACCATGTTTCCCTGGAGTGCTATGCTGCATGTATCCCATTTTCCTTATCTTTCAGCTTCCATCCTTCTTCTCTTTCCTCTAAACACCTGGATTAAATTGGTGCTGACACTTCTTCCCAAGTGGTAGTGAGGCTATTACTGGAAAGGCGTAAACTTTTAAAACTAGATTTGAAATGTCAGGAAGGGTCTCAAAACAATAGATTGACATCTAGTGACTTGAAGTTCTCTGCTGTGAGAAGATAATTCTACTCTAGTGCTAACCTGAGTTATTTCAACACTACTGAAATGATTGGAGTGGAAAAAAACCCCAACTGTTTGGTTAAATTTCATTAGGTATCCTCTTCTGGCTTTTTAAATTGTTGCAATTATGCTTTTAGATTCAGAAAGCGCATCTTTGTGTGAAAGGTTCAATTTGTGTTATTTGTACTCAGTGGAGATGATTTTTTTCATGTAGTCTCATCTTTATATATACTAATTTTGAAACTCAATCAATTTGTGGGGATTTGAGGTGGTTGCCATTAGTAAGTGTAATGCAGCTTCCCTTTTAAAATTTATGCTTTCCTAGTATGTGAGTGCTTGGGTAGCTTGCATGTCATACATAGCTTTGGAGTGATATAATTCGCTTATGTAACCTTCACAAGGAATTTACTGGCCAGGGAGCCCAGTCTGAACAGTTGGTGTTGTTTTAGACCATAATCAGTTGTTTGTGGTAGGGGATTGCAGTTTAGCAGTGACAGCAAGGAGAAACATCTGAGGTTTAGAGTCTTAAAAGAATTCCAAAGCTATTTAAAATATTTACCTAATGGATTGATAAAGTCTGCCACAGTTCTTGTAATGGAAGGACAAACACTGTCAGTCTGTAAAGAATTGATCATGTAGCTTATTGATGAAAACTGACCTCCATGCTGATAATATATTAAGGTTTCTAATTAGTTTGGCTATAACAATAGAAATAATTACATTTTTAATATCCTTTAATTTCTAGATGTTTTTATTTTGTTTTCCTTTAGATGGGCACTCTGGTTTTTTAAAAATGACAAGAGCAAAACTTGGCAAGCAAATCTTCGTCTTATCTCAAAGTTCGATACTGTTGAGGATTTTTGGGCGTAAGTAGAGATTTTTCAATCTGCACAATTATTCTGGGATTTGTTGGCAAAGCTTACATCCAAGTCAAAAAGCCCTTGAAGTACTCGATTAACTGCAAATTTTTGGGTGCAGTGTGAAATACTTGGAAAATTGAAGGTGAAGTCTGTTAAATAAAATGTGACTGGAGAAGTTCTGCATCCTTTAAATGCACATTGTCTTGCTGTAACTCTGCAAAACGGCTTACATTCATGTGTACACGACAGATATTTAGAACATTTAATATGTGCAGTAGCTATCTCATAGTTACGTGAACCTGTAAATGGTGGTGGCCAACTGATTGCCACTTCGATGGCCCCACATTTTGCTTCTTGATTAAAGTGACTGCTGGCTTTTGTCACATGTTCAAGAGTGCCTGAATCTGGAGCATAGTACTTGAGAGTCATACAAATTAATGGCATCCCTGGAAAAAAATTCATTAGAGGTTACAGAAGAAATGACCTTCATTCTAAATGAAAGGTTTCAGAGTGGTTAGGCTCCAACAGCAATAAAAAGCCTTTGATGGTGGGCCTGTGCTTTCCAGACGCTTGTTTCAGTTAAGATTTTGCCTGCCATAATGCTGAAACATGGAGGAAATGCAAGTGTTGTGAAATTGAGAGTGGGAAAAAAAACATTTTGTATATGATCTTAAGAGTTTCATGCCACATTGGGTGGTAGGGTTATTGTTTTTGTTGCATACTTTTTTTGCATGTGATCAACAAGGGAAAGTGATGGGGTCTATGTGTAATAATAGGACCCATCAGTGACCCATTAGCACTGGGAGGAAAAATGCTTCAGCATTTCCAGTAACTTTATAGGTGCAGTCACGACAGGGGAATGGGATTCTGGGCTTGTAACCAGATTTCCCATTCCTACTTTGGGGGTGACTGCAAACTGTGGTTCATTCATCTGACAGTGGTGGGGTATGTGATGGGCAGCTGAAGTGTTTGAAGCTCACTATTCAAGTTGGTTAAGAGTAAGTTTTTGAGCTTCTATAACCAAGATAGTCTTGGTAATTAAAAAAGTACTTAATCTAGATGTCTGCGGGGATGGTATAAAATCAGCCACCAGCAGTTAAGTTACATGTCCTTTATGGTTGGAGTGGGAAATAGGTGTGTTGTTCTGGGGAGAAAATGTCAATGTTAAGATAAACTTAAAAGAGGCAAACTGTTAAATTTGTAACTGGTGTTACAAATTCCTCTCTGTGATTTTTTCATAGTTAGAACATCACAGTAATCAGGGTTTTTTTGGTGCTTAGCTGTGCCTGCATATTAGTTGGTCTTGGGTTACAGGCTGCCGTAATATGTGCAGTCCTCTTTCTGAAGTCTGACCCTAACAGAGCAGGGGTGAAAAAAGGCATCTATCTCCTTGCTGGAGTAGGAGACACCATGTACTGCTTTGATTGTTTTTCTGAATTGCATAGTTGTAAATTTAATTCCGAATATATATTTTGCTGTCTATCATCTGTTCTTGCCTTTTGAGTTCTTAATTTGAATTATCAGGCCTACAGCATTCATACCTAGAATACTGTATTAAGTTGCAAGGTTGAATGTTTCTTCTAAAAAACACTCTCAGCAGCGAGAGTAGTCCTAGAAATATAAACAATTATCCTTATTCCATGAATGTATAGAAAACACATGGACACAGAAGCTGTTGCTGTGAAAGCTCAGTGAGTTATGTTCCTAATAACTTTGAATTTTAGTTCTAAAACTTAGTAGAACTAGGTTTAAAAGAAGCATATAAATAGTTGTGGGGTTCCTATACCATTTTGCTGCTTTAAGCCTAGAACTTAAAACTGATGCTTTTATATTGTTGAAAAATACTTAAGAAATAGGGTTGTTTCTGAAATAACTTTATTGCTCCTTAATTTTTGGGCTTTGTTTGGTCATATGTCCTTAATTCTTTTAAGAATTTTGTACCTTAAAACAATGCTTAGTTTCTAATCCTGCTTTTTTCCCTCCAATAGTTTATACAACCATATCCAGCTCTCTAGTAATTTAATGCCTGGTTGTGACTACTCGCTCTTTAAGGTAGGCTTGCTAACATTTTTTCTTTAGTTATGGATGTTGATGGATGGCTTCCTGACTAAGCAAGACACTGTCCAAATATTTCACTTAATACACTTAGGAACATGGTTGGGAATGTCATAAAGGTGTTAATTTTTTTGAGGACATCCCAAACATGTGCTGTCTGAAAATCAGGTTGTCCCTGTTTCTGAAGTTGCAAGTACTTGCTTTAACACATGACAGATAGTAGATTTTAATCCATGACTGTATTAGTCTTCATTCTATGTTTGAGATGTTTGTGCAAACAATTAAGTGTAAATTTTTCTAATAGGAAAGGTTTTCGCACTCCTTTACTTGATGTGAAATGAGTTCAAATGTCTGTGGGAGGCAGCAATGTTCCCCAGTATTTCTTAAGGGTAATTCCTTACGGGAGCTACTAGGCATATGCACAATGCTCCAATTAACTTTTACACTGCCACTTAAATGCTGTATTACTTAAGCATGGAATAGAAAGTGCACCCAACATGGACTCTTGGAACATACTGAGGGAGTGCCCAAACTACTTAATAGGAAATGCTGATGGGAAGTGTGCATGAAATCATGCCTCACCTAGGGTGGAGATCTGAATTGGAGCTCTAAGTTAAATCCTGACCTCTTGGTAGTGCTTCTGTCATGCAGTTTCCTTTCTGGATTCTGATAGCTAAATAGTCACTGAAGTGCTGGTGTCTGGTTCCTCCTTTGCCTCTAAAATGTAGCCACAGGCTGAGGCTCCTCAGCAGAGTGTGTACACTGCTTGTAGACCCAGCAGCTTTATGTAGTGAAGAGGTGATGCTGCTTGGGTTTGGGAAGGTAAAGGTTACTGAGAAACCTTAGTAGAATATTAAGAGGCTGTAGGCCCTTCAGGGATTAGTGTATATATGGATAATGCTTGTATTTTTTTTTTCATGAATCCTAAATACGTGTTTTAAGTACATATTTGCTGTTCCATGTTTGCTGGTCATCAAGCAGTAATAACTTAATTATAGAACTTTATGGAACAGGTATAGAATTGGCTACTGTTTCAGGCTTCTGGGTGATCTCTTACTGCTGTCCTTCAGTTGTGACCTCTTAAGAGGGCCTCTTAAAGGTGATGAAGTAGTTTAAGATCTGCAGCTGCCAGTGAGGGTGTTATATTTACAGTGAGATGACACCACTCCATCCTGCAGGTTGAACACTTAGTTTTCAGCTACAAGTTCTGTAGTGCAGTTCTCTTAGTGGACAGTTTTTAACAGAATTCCCCTATCTAGACAATTATTTTTGAGTGACTTTCTGAAGTGCAGCATAGCTGGTTGATAGGGAGTAGCAGCTGGCTGCTTTGCTGTATGAGCACATGCAGAATCATTTAATTCAGTGTGGGGCCACTGCTAAAATGTGTATCTGACTCGTCTTTGAAAGGGTATGGTTTTTTTCTTTCCCCCCTGCCCCTTTTCCCCAGCAGCGAAAACCCTCTTATTTTTACCTTATGTGTGAAGAAAGTTATAGAGAGAGACTGCCAAAGGTGTCTGTTTCAGTGAAATAATCTGTGTGCATAAGTGAAGCACTTGGCTGATCTTGCACTCAGTACAAGATATAAAATAAGGACTCCAGATAAAATTAGCAGCTACATTCTGGCTTTGTGCAGGGCAAAGCAGGTGGTTGTCTTTGCTGGTTGCCTCAGTGGTTTTTTTTTTAATGTAGTATGTAGCTAAGGCTTTTGCCTGGGCCGTGATGTTTCTGTAGAACTAAAAATTAGAGAGTGCACTTGTTGTTTTGGATATTTGATATTGGTGTAAGAGTATTTCTGGACATTCCGTTATGTATTTTAAGCTATACATTTCTCTCTTAACTTGCTGTTTCAGTTATCGCTGGCCTTTTGGTGGTTCTTTAGAGAAAATAGAGATGGAGTCTGATTTAACTTGTGGCCTTTCTTTGCAGGATGGGATTGAACCCATGTGGGAAGATGAAAAAAACAAGCGAGGAGGCCGGTGGCTAATTACACTAAACAAGCAGCAGAGACGAAGTGACCTTGATCGCTTCTGGCTAGAGACAGTAAGCACCATGGCCTTACCAGTGGCAGCTGAAGAGTCTTGTGTTTGTGTGAAAAAATACTTAACTGGTTTGATCTTGGTGTGCTGCACTAGTCTTCTAACTTACTGGCAGCAGAGTGTCCTGTAGGGTTTTATTGTCAGGCTGTATTTGAAGCATGGTTTTGTCAATCCTTCATGATTGGGTGTGATACTTCATGTTGGGTGTATTCTGTCTAATTCTTTCTTGTAACAGGCAGCAACAGGGAGAGTTCTGCAGGACAGATTAGGCTTTTCCCTTGTAGTGAACAGAACAGCTGTCAAATTACTGTGAAAATAATGCATTGTCTTGAGTTGCTGCTTCAATTGATAAAACACTTTGTTTTACAAATTCTTTTTTAAGAAGTGAGTAGTTTTCAGGTTTTGGCTGTGTTGAACAAGAGACTTTCAGATTTATTTTTTTCTTTCTGTATTTATTTTAATGCTGGGGTAGGCAATAATAGCACATTCATCCTGTATATATACCATAAAAATACTTTTTTTTTTCATTGCGTTATCTCTTTGGAATAGAATTGAATGGTAAATATATTTCTAGAGATCGTGGATTGCACTAAATGTGTTAAAAGAAAATATGTTGTCTAGAAACTGACTCAGAATAGCCTGAGACAGTCTAGTGTGATCTAGGATTTAGGGACATGTATTACAGACAGGACAATGCACCGCAGTCTTGGCAAATCTCTCATCTTTTGTCCTTGTTTTTGTGAGAAGCAAGGAGCATTGCACCCTTTGAAAGGGAGAAATGGCCTTGAAAATCAAAGCAGAGGTGTCCAGAATGTCAGAACTTTCAGCATCTCTGTAGTCACTGTAGTTGGGATTTGAAAAGAGCATTGTGGGTGTCACAGTACTGGGCAGTGTGACTGCACGTGAGCAAATTAACAACCTGCTGCATGTACTTGGCCTAATGCATGTGTGAGTCCTGACTCCTAACAGCCATGACATATGGCTTGGAAACATATAGATAGACTGTGTAAACTAAAGCCTAGAAGGCTCTGCTTTTTGCTTAGCAGTGAGCAATGGCACGGAGCCTAAATACCCAGGTGACTGTGATAGGTGCCCTAAAACAACCCTGTCACTTCCAATTCCAGTAATTATATGCAACCAGTTTTCTGCAGTAGAAATCAAAGCCTTTATAACTCCCCTTTGGAACAAATTTTTGTTGTAATATAATGATCTTAACTGTAAACTAAACTTCATTTGAGAAGAATTTTTTCGCTGTTGTGCAACATTCATGAGAAATGTACCTGACTAGTGTTTATTGAGCATGGTATTCATCTTTGCTTGTATGTGAACTAAGGCAGTTGGTCATTATTCTGCATGTTTGTGTGTGGTTTAATCTTAACCATTTATGCCTTGAATTACTCAGTGTGTGCAGCCTGCAGTGAGGTGTCACACTGAAAGCATGTCTAGTTATACCTGATTTATTCATTAGCACACTTTGTCCTTTTTGCATTTCCTCAAGTAAGCCAGCCATTGTGGGTCTGATGGGTGCTGGAAGACCTGTTTTGTTTGACCTGCTTTTGGAAACATGTTGGATTTCCAGATATTAAAACTGATATAATAGCAGTGTTTTTAATGTACTGTGGCGGTGAAGTAAACAGGTGTCCATTTGCAGTTTCAATATGCAGAAAGATATTTTTATTTAATTCAGCATAGTCTAGGCAAATCTGTCTCAACCACAAGAAACCATTAGTTTTAAACATTAGTTTTAAATATCTGAATCGCTTGTTTTACAAGTTGCAAGCTGAAGATTTTTGATAGCACTTTCCCAGTTAGCACATTGCTTGGGGCTGTGCCCCAGCTGAGTCTAGTGTTCCTGGCCAATTCCAAGCTTTGTTGTTAGAAACCTGTGTGGAAAAATCTTGTATTACTTGTGCACTTGCATTAGTGCATTTGTATTAAACACTGTTCAGGATCATTGATGCCCACTTTAGAGTTTACAGAAATGCTGAAGCTTCCTGTGTTGATTGGAAGTGACATTTCATTGGATAGCACTTTTCATCTGGCTGCAGTAAGATTTACCTCTGAACTGACAGACTTCAGCACTGAAGTTAAACCTTACGTAGCTGATGATGTGCAAATGGTCCTTAACAGTTTCTTCCTAGAGAATGGATGGAGACACCAAAATTTCAGATTGGTCTACCTGTGTTAAGTGTACTGTAGAAAGAAGAATACAGTGCTTTAAGTCTTCTCTTGTTTTGGATGGGGTGGAAGGCAGCATGTGTAAATGATCAGCTGAGTCGGAACTTGCAGCAGGTGGGAGAGAAGGAGGAGGAATGGAAAATTCAGAATAGGAGGAAGATGCCCTACTAGAGTTTATGTTCACTTCAAGAAGACACTGCAATAAATAGAAAATGATTGCTGTATGGCAAGTGGCTGTAGGCAGTAAAATGTGTTCCTCAGTCCTTGTGTACACTGAGTGCTTTCCTACAGAACAGGATTCTGACTGAACTGTTTTGTCTTTCACAGCTGCTGTGCCTTATTGGGGAGTCATTTGATGACTACAGTGATGATGTGTGTGGTGCTGTTGTTAATGTTAGAACTAAGGGTGATAAAATAGCAATATGGACAACTGAATGTGAAAACAGGGATGCTGTTACGCATATAGGGTAAGTAATATGATCGGTGCCTTGACTGTA
Source organism: Rhipidura dahli (assembly GCA_013399225.1). Classification (NCBI taxonomy): domain Eukaryota; kingdom Metazoa; phylum Chordata; class Aves; order Passeriformes; family Rhipiduridae; genus Rhipidura; species Rhipidura dahli. The sequence continues at coordinate 17,102 of VXAC01002401.1, forward strand.
ACCGTGCACGTGAAGCCAATTAGCTTCATAGAGAAGGCATTTCGGGCAAGTGGAGCCTGTGCAGAGCTGTAGCCCAGGGTTAAGTAACTGCCAAATTGTGTTAAATTCTTCTTTTCTAAACAACATTGAAGGTAGTGTAACAGTACAGAGTAGTTACTAACACACACCCATACACAAATTTTGGCAAAAATTCTCATTTCACAATGAAGCATTGTAATTAACAACTGTAGGTAATGTGCAGTCTGTTCCAGCCTGACAGTTTGTAGAGGTTGCTAGTCAGTAAGAGTAGAGCACCAAAAAGACTTTTTTCCGGGAAAAGTGATGCTTACAATAGGAGAGGAAAGGAGCAAGTCTTAAGCACACAAGGATGTACTTAAATTTGAAAAGAAAAAGCTGCACAATGATGTGCTGTGAAACTCTACAGCTGTTTTCCTACCTTTTACCTCTGCTGAAGTACAGATAAAACAATGCTGAGATTCGTGGGTTATTTGACCTGTGTAACAGCATATTGCAGTGTTCATTTTAGTAAGCAACAGTACTTATCTCAGATTATCATGAGTCTGCTAAGGATAAGCATTTTGTGCTCTGCTGTTTAGCAAGTATTACTAATTACACATTTACTATTTACACAATTACATAATTACAGTTACTAATTACACAAGTATTCATTGGATTCTGTAGTACTGATGCTTTGGAATAACTTGCTGTTAAATTTGTCATTGTAGGCCACTTACCTTATGCAAGCCACTGAAAATATTTCCTGGTTTAATACATCTGTCTTAAGCCAAACTTGAACTTAATTTTTTCACTACCTGATGGCTCTTTTGACACATGCCTTATTTAGGCCTTTAAGAATCTGTGTTTGCCTTCTACTAACAATTTTATTACACAATCATGTTTATAGGCTTAATGGTAAGTGTTCATAATGAACAAGAACAACTATGGTATTCATTTTCAGCTGCCAGAACATTGCAGTAAACCTGGTAGGTGTCAGACAGCATTTTAGAATGGTATTAATCCTTAACTGAGGTGTTGAGTCCTTCAGAGAGCTGTGAAAATATTAAGATTTTTGCAAACTGACACAAGGACCAAGGTAAGCTGTGATGACCACTGGCTCCCATATTACCCTAACTTCAGACAGCAGTGGCCATTAGTGACTTGCATCTCACTCCGTGCTAAGGAGCACTGTGTGTTTGTGTCTAAGGCAGGTACTGCTGCTTCTCTCTCTCTCTTAAGTCACAGAATCCAAGCTGGTTTTCCTGAAAGCTCCTGTTGGGTAAGGTGACTGTGACCAGGTCCATGGGGGTCTGCTTTCTACCAGTAGTTAAAGGAAAGCCAGCAACTCTGCAACTGAGTGTGTGGTGATAAAAACCGACTGTTCTGGGGAATCACTGTTTTCTTTGGTTCAGGTGACTTTGTCATCCTAGTAGCTCTGGAATCATGAGCCACGAGTTCTCCATAGCTGTTCTATTTCTGTATGTGGAAATACAGCTTTCTGGTATTAATGATACTCACATGAATGCAGTACAGGGTCCCTACATTTTGCATTTATTTAGGCCTGTTAATTATTTTTTGCAAGAGCTTGTCCTATTATATGTGGTACGTCATTTTACAAAACTGTAGGTGGGTTTTAGATGCAATACACTAGAAAAAGTGTATTTCAAGTCCTTTATTTATATCTGAGAAATTGTTTCTAAGTAGGCAACTCTTTGATGATGTCCACAGATCTTAAAAGCAGGTGTCTTGGTACTAATTCCTTCCTAAGGACTTTGCTTAAACTGTTGTTCTATTTCTTTTCTTCTCCAGGAGAGTATACAAGGAAAGATTAGGACTTCCTCCAAAGATAGTGATTGGTTATCAGTCCCATGCAGACACAGCTACTAAGAGCGGCTCCACCACTAAAAATAGGTTTGTTGTTTAAGACGACACCTTCTCAGTATTCTTTCATAGGAGACTGCGTCAAGCAATCGAGATTGGGAGCTGAACCAAAGCCTCTTCAAAAGCAGAGTGGACTACATTTAAATTTGATTTCCATCTAAATGTTGCTAAGATTTGTGAGAAGTCTCATTCGCCTTTGTCTTGTACTTCTGTGTTCAATTTTTCTATTTTGGCCGAAGTAGCCGTTACCAATCGGAATTTTAGTACACTTCACCCCCCACCAAATCCGCCAGTGTGTTTCTGGCCCACTCTGTAATAGCTTGGTAGAAACATTACTATTGGAAAAAAATAATTTGTTTATCCACAGTATTCAGAAAAGAAGTTGCATTTCTGTACCTGCAGGAAATTACTCTGTTTTACATTTGCATTGTATGCAGTAAGATTTTGCTGGTTTGGGAAAGAGTATGGTGCATACAGTTTTCTAGCAATTTTTTTATACAGCATCATCTTTGCTGTAACCTATGCTGATGGCTGCTAGATTAATTTATTTGTTTTCCCTATTTGATAACATTAGTGATATTTTGATTTCAGTTGTTTTTGCTCATGTAACATTTGGTGAAGAATCTGGGAATATGACAAAGGTGGAATAAACATTAATTTTGTGCATTCTTTGGTAATTTTTTGGTTTTTTTGTAACATCAAAGCTTTGCTACAGATTTATGCATTTCAGTCAAATCAGTGATCTTTTTGTGTGATTTCCTGAACATAAATGTGGATTTTTTTTTTTTAAATGTAACACCATAATTTACATTCCTTACTAGAAATAGTATGTCTGTTTTTGTATCTTATGCTGTATTTTAACACTTTGTATTACTTAGGTTATTTTGCTTTGGTTAAAATGGCTCAAGTAGAAAAGCGGTCCCATTCATACTAAGACAGTGTACAAAACTGTAAATAAAATGTGTACAGTGAATTGTCTTTTAGACAACTAGATTTGTCCTTTTATTTCTCCATCTATACAGCAAGTATTTGTACCTCTTGTGACAAGGCAGTCTCTACTGTGGCTTCTATTGTAGTGTCTTCCAAGAAAGATAAAGTCTGGAGCTATAGTCTGTTGAAACTTTTAATAAACCTATTAGATAGCACCCTAAATCAAAGTGAAATTATATTGATGTGGCTACTGTTCTTTCTTAGTGGTTGGTCTAATTGATCATGGTTTGTGTTGTTTCTCTTTTGACCTCTGTTTTATGCCCAACCAAGAATTTCAAGGATACACAGAAAGCTGTTTAGTTTCAGGTAGGAGCTACACTTAAAAGTGCTTTAGTGAGAGATTCTGCTCAAAAGGATGTGATGCCTGTATAAAGTACAAGTAGAGCATACCAGAGACATGGCCACAAAATAAAACTGAGTATTTAGATAGCCTGCTGTTACATACATCTTACTAACTTAAGCTTTCTTTCATTGTTTGAAAGTTACTCCAGGAGAGCTCTAAGTTTACTTGGAAGCTTATAGGATGGAGGAGATTTTGAGGGTCGAATTCACTTATTTTGAACAAAAGATGAGAGGCTTTTTCTCTCCACTCTTTTAAAGCAGAGCATGCAGGAACATCCGTGCTTTATTGCTGATTTCTTACTTTTTTTTAGTGTGTGATGTACTTAAAGATCTTGCCAGGGCTATGGAGCCTTTCTTCAGTTAAGTGTTAAGGCAGGTGCTTATTTGGGTTTTGATCTCTGTGATAACTTATTAAAGCAAGTTTAGTCACTGGCAGTGAAGCTTCAGTTGAATCTGCCTGATGAAGGCACTGAAGTGTCTGTGTGCTGAAATACAGACTTGAACACTTTCTTTGCACATTTGATCAGAAATGTGTCATAAGGAGCATATCAGACTATGCCAAAAAAGTCTGTATTATTATTATTATGGCTGTTTAATAGAAATTCTTAAAAGTAGACATCTTTATCTGAAGATACCATGCCTTCTGTATTGGTCACTAACCAGGATAGCTGGTGAATGTGGAGAGAGCTGTCAAGGCTGTTTGTGTGCTGGTTTCTGTGGATTCTTGTGTAACTGGTTGCCTGTCCTGACTCAGCAGGTGTGCAGAGCAAGTCAGGTTTTTTTAATAGGTCCATTGATAGTAGAATATAGCAGTCCATGCCTGTTTTCCAGCTTCAGCTAATCACCAGTAATGCTTGCATGCATGGGAATGTCAAGATGAATCAGCTTCCTGAGTGGTGACTGCCTGTATGTAATTTCGGAGCACGATGGCCAGGCTCACTCAAAGGAGTGTCATTGGGAAATGGTAGTGCTGCCCTTTTGTAAAGAGCATTGAGATTAACCTGAGTGCTTTTGTGAGAACTCCACAGTATTGGGTTTGTTTCATTTCACTACAAGACTGCTTAGAGTATTATTTAGGGTAGCAGCATTTTGTTCATCTAGAAAAGAGATGGATAGGTTTTTTTGGTGTGGCCTCAGGTTTTTGAGCCTGAACCTATTTAAGCCTACTGGCACTGTAGTATGAAAACTGCAGGCAGGTTGATTTGAGGTCCTTTGCTGCTCACATAACAAGTGCAGTGTTTCTAGAAGACTTGAGGGGAAATTAGCTGGTATGGTTGCTTTATCAAACGTACAGCCTATGCCTTTAATTCATTTTTAGAGGAAGCAGATGACCATGAACTTTGTTTTCTCCAGCTTGCAAATCACTTTGTGCTGCATACTAATGTTCTTCTGATTATAATGGTGTAGTTTGTGTTTGTGTGTGAGGGGAGAAAGCTGAGAGCTCTCTATTCTGTGTATTAATATAACAGCCACAGGTTCAGGAGAGGAAAAAGCAGTAAATGTTGAAGTATCTCATATTGATGAAAAACATTCAGTGTCATTAAACTCCCCGCTAAAGGGGTGGCTGTTGTCAGTGTGTGGTTTTAGTAAGCCTGGGAAGACTACAGAGTAAAGGTCTAAAGCATCTATTCAGAAGTGGGGTAGTGTGGTACAGAACCAGCAGAGCAAGGAAAGACAGCAGAAATTGCTGTGTTAGAAGAGGTGTAAGAATGTGCCAAAATACAGCCTGTGAAGATGGGGCAACATGAGGAATGTGTGTGTGTTGGCAGCTTCTGGGTATACTGTAAGTCTTGGGCTGTGCAATGCTTTTCATTGTCACTTCTATTTGTCCTGCTGCGCTGTCACTGTCTTGTGTATCAAGTTGTCTCTAGCTCAGGAAACTTAACTTTAATGTTACCCAAATTCTGGAAACTTGGAGTGGTGGCTTTTAGCCAAGCTTGGACTGAGCTCAAAACTTCTGTCCTACCTAATGGAATCCTTTCTTCCTAAACTGCTTGGAAAAAGTACTCTGGACTCCATTCTGGGGGGCCCTTACTAAATGGAAAAAACCCCTAAAACATTACATTTTAGTCTCTGAAAGTGACATAGGTCTTCTGTCTTATATGTGACCTCCCATGTTTCCAAGAAGCTTTATTTTTGAGTCTAGGCCTGATGGTTTTGGAGCTAGTTTTTAAGAACTTCTGCACTCAAGTACTCTACCGAACAGTTGAGCATGATGGTTAAAACCATAAAGCTTTCAGGCTGCCAGGCACTTAACTTTTAGGTGACTTTGCCCTCTTAAAAACAGTCACTGGTTTCTGCAAAATTTTTTTGTTTTTACTTGGGTCTTAAAATTTTTTTAATGCAGAATTTGTGCCTTTTCCCATTGGGCAAGAAACAGGCAAATGGAAATGACATGAGCAGTAAGAAAATAGGTGTAACTATTTCTCTTTGAGATGTTTCATACCTGTCCATCTCAATTCTTTGGAGGGCAGAAGTGCGGAGTGCATTAGCAAGCAGTGTGGAACCAGTCCTGTGGAACACACCTGCTGGACCTCAGAGCTCCAGAAGCTATTCAATCTCAAAGGCTTGCCATTTTTGATCTCTTTGTGGGACACGCATTCACTGCAGCTGCTTGAACAGATTTTCTGTCTTTTAGCTCTTAAAACTTTTGTATTCTACCAGGATTTGTTTTCAGGTGTCTGGCTCTGGCACTGCAGCAAAGCCTTTAATAAGCACTTAAATTCCTTCCCCAGTGATAAAAACCACGGTCACTCTTTGTCTTGCCTGGTGGCTGCCTGGCACTTTCCCAAAAGACTATGGGATTCCCTCCTAGCCTTTCTATTTTGAAATACAGCAGGTTCTGATGTCCAAAGCTAAATGTGAATTATGGCTGTGCACATGATGATTGTTATGCTTCCCAGCATTAACTTGTTATTTTGTGTGATGCCTTAAATGTAAAAACATCCTGGCTGAAGTCTGCCTGTTGGTATCAGTTTGCCTGCTAACCAAACATAACTCAGATTTTTTTTTTTTTTATTCCCTGCTAGTACTGAGCGTGTGACAAGCTTAGCTGTGAATTTGTGGGGTTTATGACTGCGTGGGGTTTACAACTGCCTATGCTTTTCTTGTCTCCAGTTTTCTAAATCCTGATGCTTTTCAAGCCTTACTAAAACATGTTTAATAAAGGGAAAAATTACACTGAGTCTAGTCACTGCTTTTTTAGTCACTGTGATACCGTGGAGAATTCCAGGTGTTGCTAAACCCAGATAAAGACCGTGTGTGACTTCTTTGGCATAATAATCTGCTTATGGGATTTCATTTTTTTTATCTCTAGCCATGTAAGTATGATAATAGTGAAAATGATACTTGAAAGTGTGTGTGAATATATCGTATATAAAGCAAAAATGACTCATCTATTTTTTCAAAGTAGAAAACTGTTTTGTTATTTCTGAAAGGTTTCTTTGACTTTCTGTAACAAATTATTGGATTTTGCTTACAATAGGTAGTTTAGATCAATTTTTTTCCTATGTTGTGCCTATTAATGTTATCAAAGAGTTGGAGCCAACCTCATAGGTAAGGTTTGGCATTCTTTGAAGTAAAGCTAGTTTTTGAGCCTTATCTTCCTCCGTATGTACAGGGTAGTTTATCCTAGTGCATCTCACCCTGAGCCGTACAAGTATGCAGAAAATATAACGGGAAATTGGAAGGTACTACTTTATTTCTGTAGTTTGAATGAAAATAAAGTTTCTGAGGAATTAATGTCTCAGCTTCTTGACTCTGTATGGGATGTAGAAAAATGCAGATCAAACATAAGTGAGTATGGAACTACTTTGAAATGTGTGGTCGCTCCTCAGTTCAGAGCTTGTGTGTTGCTGGGGCTCCTGCAGCTCACCCACACATCAGCCTTGTTCTAAACAGAACTGTTGCAACACGACTGCAGATTCACTGCTGACTGCTCTTCCCTTGTTTACCAGCGTTTCTCCAGTAGCAAGGAGTAGTCTAAACATGTTGGTGTAGTGGATCAGCCACCAGAAAAGTGCAGATGAACCCTGAATGGGAGCTCCTGATGTGCCCCTGCAGTGACATTTAAACAGCTGGAGACAATGCCGGGAAGTCACAGGAGGGCTTTGGTCTGCCTGTGCTGCCCACTGGGGGCTGCAGCGCCAGAAGGAAACTCTGTAGGAGTTATCACTGCACAGCTGTGCTCGTCACGGCCAGAGAGGCTTTCTAATACAAGAGTAGATGTTTGAGTTGGCTGTAAATTGATTTCACTACGTGGCCTCAGATCATGCCGTGTGTTTGAAGTGGGAGCTTGGTGACTTCCAATGTCCAGAGGTGGAGATGCTGCTTCAAAGTTTCCCTGGATGTGGAAAATTCTTGAGTACATTACCTAAGAGTGAGGGAGAAATTTGCAGGCTTACATCTGGGGACAGATGCATCCCAGATTGTTTGGGTAAAGAAAGAAAAAACTTTAAATGGTCTCTTAAGTGTTTATTGCTTCATCCATAGAGGTGTCTTCCCTGTACCTACCAGCTGCTGGGGTGGGGGGAGGTGGGCAGCAAGGGCAGAACTGAGGTTTGATTATTTTTTTTTTTGGAGGTCATTTGGGGTGAAATAAAAATTGACAGTTAGATTCTAGCACTGACAGTTTTATGGAATTTTAAGGTAAATTCCCCAACAAGAACCTGGTAGCCCTTTAATTATTGCTGAAGTAGCCCCAGATCCTCAGTGTTATTTAAAGTTTGTGAGTGTGACAAGGCCACATGAATGTCTCTTTTTGTCTTCATTAAACTGGTGATTTACCAGTGTTTTGTGGGGGTTGCAACGGAGGTGCAAAGTAGTCATAAGCTGTATCTGCAGTAACTGAGCAATGTGCTGCACAGAAATGTTTGGATATGGATGACTTCTTCAGCAAAAGCTGATTCTTTCACATTTGTGTGAAATGCGAAAATGATGCAAAGTGAAGAATTAGATTTTGTAATGGATCTGCTGCTTTTCCTCGGCCACTTTCTCAGCAGAGGCGGTGCTGTCCAGCTGTCCCTGCACAGCTGTGCACAGCTGTCTAAGGGCAGCACGAGCGATGGCACTGCTGAGGCAGCTCTCGGCAGCTGGGAGCTTGCTTCTCTTCTCAGCCTGTGCTGTGGGTGCTGTTGGTTATCTCCAGTAAGCTCCAGGACTGGGGGACAAGGTTTTCACTTCCACCCTCTGACATCATCACCTCCAGCTGCACTTCTGCTGTGTACAAATGTGCTCCTGGTTCTGTGCACTTGTTGCATTAACCCTGCCCCTTATATGGCTATAAAATGGGTATTCATGTGAAATTCTAGGTGTTCTGCCAGAACAGGATTAATTCTGGATCGAATACAACCCAACCAACCTTTTCTCTTCTATGCTTTTGAGGCTAGAACTTAATTGCACTGGAAATTGTATGGTTTAGGGTCATCTCTAGTTAAATTACCTTGAGGCAACTCAGTCCTACTCCTTGTCTAATTTTAAGAGGTTTTCTAGGTTTGAACAAGAGAGACTTAGCTTTTCGGAAATGCTGGAGTGTAGCTAATGTCTTTGTTTTAATACAGATAAGTTTGAGTTATGGCTTAGGTCTGCCTTCCTGCCCCCTAAAGGAATTTGCAGCAGAATTGGCATGTGGCAGCAAGGGAATAAAATGCCTTGGCAGCGTGAGGTGTTTGCAGTGAGATCATTTGCTGGCTGTCCTGTTGCCAAGTGCTGTGCCTCGCAGAGCTGGGTCTAGAGTTTGTTAGGAGGTTTGTACAGGTCTTAACTATGTTTGAGAACACTTCTGCCTTAAAATCCTGTTTTCTTCCCTGTGTTGTGTCAGTTTTCAGAGGCTATATTTTTGACATTTTATAACAAGTTTCTGAGGATTTCCCCAGCATTGGTGAGCTGTACTCATTGGTAACTATTATTGGCACTATTGGAGTGCTAACATTTTCCTGCAGTTCTGGAGCAGCATGTTGGTTAATGCACCTGCATGCTGGCTGCAACTGGGCTTGATTTGCTTGAAAGAGAAGATTCCTAGCTGCCTGGTGCATTTATTTAGGGTTGGTTTAAAGGTTTTTTTTCCACAGCTGAGCTGTAACCTTACAATGGAGATGGCAGATAGTAAAGGCATCCTTTAAGTTGTGCCTATCAGTGTCTCCTGTGAGGAGGAGTGGCCAGCAGCAGATAGAGGAGCATCCTCACAGGAATGTGATAGAGGACAGTGAAACTATTGCTCAAAAGCAACTGAACTATGGGGGCACTGAAACAGCTTCTCCTGGATCTGAAGTGGTCAACCCAAAATGCTGTTAAAATCTGTAGGTTTTGTCCTGAACATTATAGGTCCTCCTTTCCAGCTGCTCTGTGAGGTGACTGCTGTGCATCTATCAGTTTTATGGGTTGCTTATCTTAATGCAGTGGTTTTGGTCTTTCCAGTTCACCCCGTGCTGCTCCCTTACTACAGTGGACAGAAACCAGAATTTCTGAGATGGTTTTGTTATACAGGGCAGCTCATATTTTTCAGTTTGTAGTCTGAGCTCTCCCTTGAGACAACTGACTGTAAAGGCCTTTTAACTGCAGAAGACTAAGTGGGGAAGAAAATAACCTTGCAATTCTGTGCAGCAAAGTACCTGTGTAAACTTCAGTACTCAACCAGACAAGAAAAGAAAGACTTTTGCTCTCTGGATGGAGTTTGCTGTAGCACTGGTCCAATGTTCAGCTCAGGTGTTAGCAGAAGGCTCTGGGGTGACATGAAAGAAAGATTGGCAGAGAAAATTTTCTGTCACTTCCTGATAATCTGCCAAAGTCCATGCTGGTCTGCATGTCTGTGGGGAGAGCCAGGGTAGAAAGTGCGATCGTAGGGCTTCCCTACCTGGCTTCTATCTCTGTGATATTTTACAGAAAAATAATTCAATTGAGTTTGAGGCCTTGTAGAAAGGGAAACAAATCAGATAAGCTGATACTTGAATCTTTTGTTTTGGTCATCTAGTTAGAATCAGTGGTTTGGGGGTTTTTTACAAATTTCAGTGAACACTGAGGACTGAGTTCTTGTTTTCCAGTAACTTCAGCCCTGTGGCATTTGGTCTATTCCATTCCTGCCACATTGTTACACATGGAGAAATGAGTCATTGACAGCTTAAAAAACTTACTTTGTTGGGGTTTTTTGTTTGTTTGTTTTTTTGTTGTTGTTTTTGCTTTGTCATTAAGCAACACGGGGACACTTTATTGTGGTCTAGATTTTGCTGCAGATGTTCTGGAAAGAGGCAGAGAAAGGAATGTGTGGTTTAGGAATTTTGCCCTGGAAAATGACACAGAACTGGCAGATATTAGGAAGATCCAGCAGGATGATGTGCTCCCTTGGGGAGATGATATGCCAGAGGCACAGGTAAGAACAGCTCCAGTCCACCTGGGCTGCAAACTCCTTGACTCCAATGCCGTCCCTGCCTTTTGGGCATCCTCCTGTCTCTGCTTTGTGCAAGGGTGCTCTGCTGAGGGAATGTGGCCACACATTTCCCTGCGGCAGGCTGCGGATCGCACACACACAGGAGTGTTTGGGAGCTCTGCCAGGGGTGTGTGTGTATTCTTTCCAGACAGGCTCTGGAAAGGTTTAACAGCTGGGCCTGTTCCCACCTCCTTCCTGCCTGAAATGATTGGATGCTAACTCAAATACTTGCAGGTGCATGTTTTCCAGGTGCTGGCCTCCAGCTGCCATCTGCCCCCAGGCAGGAATAAGATGGTTGTGTGAAGAACTCCAAGTGGTGAACACACGTGGAATGAGACATTTTGCAATACAGCAGTAGGCAGTGTACCCCAGATGGAACTCCAGTAAAAAGAGACACACAAACCAGCAGTACCTTGCCATTTCCCAGCAGCTGGTGTTGTGTTTGCCATGTTTAGGATCACCTAAAAAACCTTCACTGTGTTTTCCTGTAAAGCTGTTCCTACCTGCCTCAGCAAGAAGGACTTAACACATTTGGAAAAATCAATGGGCTTGTGCTTCAGGGGGATGTGGCATGGGCTGGCTTTTGCAGTGAGCCCTTGAGAGAGCTTATTTCTTTTATCTAGTGGCATGAGATGTTCAAGAGGAAAACAACTGTTGCAGAAAATATTCTTGTGCCTTGCCACAGTCCAAAGCTGGAAATGCCATAGTTGGAGCAGTTCTCTGTAGCTGCCTGGATTAGAAAGGTAATTCATAAACCATGGTGGATGTTTTTGAAAATGCTGATAGCTGTCTTCAGCATGCAGTTTGATGTGAGTGTTGTTCTCCCTTCAGTGTAGGAGGACAAAAATGTGACTTATTTGTTAATTCTTATCTATTACTATGAGTTATGATACAAGTAAGACAAATGAATTATAAGTAACTGTAAAACTGAGCTGGGCTGACAGGAATTTGTGTTCTGTAGACTAAAATGTCACTAAAAGGGGATATGCTTTACTTTTCTCTATGTGGTAAGATCCAGGATCTGTTTATTCTCTGGAGGCAGTTTAAAAACCCAAAATTTCCCCCAAATACAGGAGTTTCATTACTGCCAGTAAAGCTTTAAAGATACTTTATTACTTGGAGCATTCCATGCAGAAAATTACTTTTCTGGCTCACTTGGGAGCCAGGAGCTCTGCTGTTTGCCTTCCTTTGGCACATACTGTATTCTCAACCATGCTTATTTTAAACTTGAAGCTGACAGCAAAGGTGTCCTACTGAGTTGGTTAAAATATTGACTGAACTTTGTGTCCTGTTTCCAACAGTGGCCAGTGACAGATGATTAGGAACCAGCTTAAGAAGTGAAAGATCCATAGTGTGATTTTTCCTTTAGGACATCTTGTCTACTTTTGGCAAAAAAATGTGCACCTAAGCCTGCTATATTTAATAGCTCCTGATTGATTGTCTCCATTTCATTTGGTGAGTCCCTTTCTGAATAAATTTATTGTATTGTTTTTTGAAGTTGACACAGCAGTGAATTTCCAGCATAGTGATGGATTGCAATAAGACACTTCCATTTGTGTCATTGTAGCTTCCCACAAAAAATTCAGGTTGAGCCTCCCTTTGAATTCAGTCTGGTGGCAGACATGTCAGAACTACTATTTAACAAAAGGGGGTGAAGATACCTTTGCTTTAGATTTTTTTTCTTTAACTGTGCTCTCTGCCAGTCCTGTTTGCAGTTTAGTTTGCATATTTTTTGTGGGTTTCAGTTGTTGAGTACTGGAAGCCTGGTTAACAATTTAGTATCTTTCACCTAAGACCATGCAAACCATACAGATACAGTATGTGAATAAAAGTCTTGCAATTCAGCCAAAAATGCCATAAAAAGAATGGAATTACAGAAGCAGGAAACCCGATTTCAATTTTTAAAAAAAGACCAACTCCTGATAATTATCACAACTTTTCTAAAGTAGTACTATGTGCCCCTCTCCAAGTCTGCCTCACCTTATCAAGAAGACCAGGGTTGTTTCAAATGCAAGCACCGCGATACCAGTTAAATCACTAAGTGCAGATGTCACTTGGCAGAGCTGTCCGTAGGTGCTGTGTGATTTTCATTTTGCTGATGCTTTAAGTCCTCTTTCGGTTCAAAGAAACCAAACGCAAATGGTGCACATTTGCAAAGGAGCCTCCTCTGCCGTGCTCCGGCCTCGTGTGCTGCTGTTTTCAAACAGCCCCGTGATGACTTCGGGAACCTCGTGACCTAAAAAACGAAACAGCCATAAACAAAGGCAGCCTAATCTCCTCCCTCAGGCATTTTGCCACGGGAAGTCAGCATTCGCTGGCTCAAAGCTGTCAAACAGAAGAGGCAGCGAGAGAGAGGTGATTCATCATGGAAACTCCTCTTTGTGCGGTGGTGAGGGGGTTTTGTGCGTTCCCCGCTCTCTGTGCCCTGCAGAACAGGACCCAGAGCAGCCCGAGCAGCGAGAGCTGTAACTCCATGGGAGCATCTCCCTGCGTGAGCCCACGGCTGTCCCTGCACGCTGCTTTTGTCCAGAGTTCAGGCTCCCTCCTCCATTGAAAAAAAAAAGCTTCACGGGCTACAGGAGCTCTTTCTTTTAAAGCTGACCTTCAAGGGAATAAACGCTGTCAGCCAGATCCTACTTTGTGCCGTTTGAAGAAAGGCTGAAGTGAGAGAGATGTTTTGAGAAGGTCCTGATTATTTTTCCTTTATTTTCTATTCTGCTTGTTCTTTATGTCCCAGTTAAGATCCTGTCTATCCTGGATGACAGAATGGCTGACCTGGAAATGTAGCAGAAGTATGAACTGACAAGAACAAAACTTGGGTCTGCTTGAGAGGAAGGTTTTTGTCTTCCTTTGGTTATTCTAGAATAATTAATTCATTATGAAGCTTGCAAAAAGGGAGGAACTGTTATTGATAAATACTAATATGTATAAAACCCTCACTCTCATAGGTATTTTTTTTCAGGGAATTTGACCCGTAACTGGAGCCTGAATTTCAGGTTTCTAAATTTCTGAATTTCAGAGTTTCCATGTTGAGAGAATCTGTGTCTGCAAAGGAGTAAAAGCCTGACCTTGATGTAATTGCTACAACTGTTCTGTGTAGAACTGTTGATTTTTCTCTGCCAAAGAAATGTCTTATCAGATTTGATGTATCATATTGCCTCCTGAAAAACTTAACTCCTTTCTAGACAAATTTAGTTGAAGACAAAAATACTTCTAAAACTAATCGTGTGTTATTCGTACACAAAGAAGTAAAGGAAGGTTAATGAATATCCCTCATCTTACCTCCATAAAATTAACTTTCATGCATCTCTACTGTAATTTATTAATTAAAAATTTCTTATTTCTTAAGCTTACAAAAATACCAGCCAGTCCACATAATAACTTCTCATTCTCAAGATACATTTTCTACAGTCCAAGAGTAAGGGAATACAAATCTTTCAAGAACTGATAGAAGATAAGCTCAAATAACAGAGAATTCCAACCTGCTTTCCTTTGAAAATATAAAGAGGGGGAGGAGATTGTAAGATTTATAGATGCATCAAGTTTGCATTTTATGTCAGTCTTCAGATTTAATTGAAGTAACTGCATTTGTTTTGGGCCCTGATGTAATGCATAGGCTGTGTTTGGTGCCTTTATCTCAGATAAAGTTTCTGAAGAGACCTATAATGCAGCTGCAAACTGTGCACAAGGTTGGAAAGCTCAGTGTGAAAATTGAGTGTCGGTGCTGCTGCTGAGTCACGCTGACAGCTCACCCTGGGCAGCTTTAATCAAGGTTCAGATGGGAACAGGGCATCTCTCTGAGCACTGAGGTAAGACCCAGGCAGTCCTGCAGGCACCACTGGTGCTCAGTTTGCTTCTTGCTGAACCTGCTGTGCCAGCCTCTGAGCTGACAGGTAAAGAATTTGGCTGCTGATCCTCAGGTTTCTGGGGCTGTAATTAGGGCTTTGGCTTTTTGACTCAGTGCAGAACATCCTCTTAAAGCAATCTGAGCAGTTCCTTCGCTGTCAGATGTCACTAGGGGTGTAAACAAATTTTCATTGACTTCAAAGATGGTGCTCAAAGTGTGACTTTATAGTTTTCCTTAGATGTGACTAGGCACTCCTGCAGTGGAGGCTGCCATTACTGCCCAGGGATTGTGGGAATATATATGAAATACTATTTGCATGTGAGTTAACTGTGAATGGATGAACTTACTTTCTTGTAACCAGTCAGGTTAAAACTCAATCGTGCACATGGAAAGCCAATGGAAAAGGAACTTTTGTCTTATGAAATCATAAGACAAAACTGTTTTCTGCCCCAATCAATCATTTGTGGTATCTGCCACCAGATGTCCTTATGCAAATGTAGATCTGCCATAGAAAATGGCTCCATGGAAAAGTTGCATAATGACAGATGTTTAGTCAACAGGTGAGTTTATGCCAGGGGGAAGGATGTGCTTCCTGTTCTCTGGCTCTATGGACACATGTTTGGTTGGGGGAAAAGAAGATGTTATTTGTATGTGATAGTTCACATTGTGTCAGGGACTTTGTCCTTTCAGTATGAGTCACACTGGTCTAAGCACTCACTGCATGATGCCAATCAGTTGTTTCATCCTGTTAGTTCTTGTTAAAAATAAAGCTGGCTTGCTTGCTCACCTACCTTGCATCAGTTATCTTGCCTTAGATGATACAAACCAAGGTCACTCCTTTTCTCACATCAAAGACAAAGCCCACTTTTAAAGTGCACATGACTCCTCCAGCTCTGCCAGCTCTGGTTTGCAGCTGCTGTCAATTATTATTTTGTCAAAGTTCAGGTTTCAAACTCACCTATCTGCCTGACATTGGGAGGCTTCTCTTTGGATATATTCTTTGGATCAGACTTTAGATTTATTTACACTAGGCTTATTTTACTGTTCCAAGTAAGGGCTAGCCCCTTCCTAGAGCAGAACGTGTGTTACTTGTCAGAAAGAGACAGCTTTAAGGCTGCCAGATAACCTGGCCAGTCTGCTCCTCTGTAAACAATTCTGTGGGCTCTGCTAATAATGATAAAGCAGCTGCACTGGAGATGATTGGAAGATGCTGGTATCTGCAGAGGAGCAGACTAGAACTGCTCCAGCATATGAAGAAAAGCACTTTCAAACTTATGAACATTTACAACCTCTTGTTACTGGTGATGTCCCCCATCTGCAGTTTTTCTGCTGTCAGTTTATTTCATCAAGCCCCAGATGCTCATTGTTTTGTTCTCTTCAAACTTCCTGCTTTGGTTCACAGGCCCACAAGAAACTCTCTGTGGCTCTT
Organism: Rhipidura dahli; assembly: GCA_013399225.1. Lineage (NCBI taxonomy): Eukaryota > Metazoa > Chordata > Aves > Passeriformes > Rhipiduridae > Rhipidura > Rhipidura dahli. The sequence continues at coordinate 33,008 of VXAC01002401.1, forward strand.
TGCAACAAACCAAACAATTGCAAAGCCAAGTCTGGGTGATGCTTATCAAAGTGTTACTCATAGATCTTGCCTGTATTAGAAAAGGTGTCTGCCCCTAGAATGAGACAACTGGATCCATGGAACTGCTGGTTAACTCTGTTCAGTTCGTATCTGAAATTGATTTTAAGCCCTGCAGGATTAATACAAGCTTTTTCAGTTAGGGATTTTAGACCTATGAGCAAGTGCCATTTTGTTAGTTAAGAACTGTATTGTAGATTAAATTCTATGGGATTCAGGTATTTTAAGATTCACCCCTGCACAGGTAGGCCAGATTTATCTGGTAAACATCTGTGAAATCTGAGAAAGAAGAGTGGGTTTGTTACAATGGCATCAATAGAGAAGTGATGGCTTTAGGTTAAACTTGTCGGGTTTCACCCCTGCAGGGAGGGTAAGCAGAGAAACACCTTTATCCTTCCTGCAAACCATGCAAATAGAAAAGCAAAGACTACAAAGCAGAAGAGGTGAAGGGAGAATCTAGGTCTAGGGAAGAGATGGCTCAAAAGGAAGCATGTCTCCTGCAAGTATTTGCCGTGATGAAGCATGGGAAGGTATAAAAGCAGTCTGAAAATTTGAGTATTTGCATCTGTAGAAAGAGTTGGGAAATGAGAGTGCAGAGAGAGTGCAGATCTTGCTCTTTTTTCTCTGACTCTGTAGCCAGAGGGCCAAGACAGGTAATGGTTGCAGATGAAGGTGCTGCTTTCCCCTGTCTTCAGGGCATGTGGGCAACCTAGCAGCCTGCTTGCATTGCTTTCACTGTGGTGCAGCTCTGCACCTTGCACCAAATTATTTTAGAAGATCTGTGGACTGTTACTGCCTGCCCTTGCCTTTCCATGTGTAAATTTTGCAGGAGAAATGGATCAGTTTTGCTTGATGTGACTTTGCTGTCTGCTGCCTTTAAATCACTTTCAACTGCTGTGAGACTCAAGTGGTGGCAGCTGGGAGACTGCTTAGCTTCAAGCATGGCTGGAGTTGTGCTGTGACCTGAAGAAAAAGGTGACTGCATTTTACACTCTGGGTGGCAGAATGCCATGCATTAAGGGCCATGGAAAATCGGTATGTGGGAGGAAGCCCTTACTCAAACAGTTAATACACCTAAATGTGAAGAAAGAGGATTTGGTGTCAAAGTACATCTGTTGCCTGTGGTTTGATGCAGACAGTGTGACATGTATTGCTAAACCATTGTTCCAGCTGTCATAGGCACCTAAGTTTCCATGATTTTTCATTGGCTGCTGCTTGTGAAATTTGCTGCTTTTGAAATTTACTGCTTCTGACATGCAGGAATGTTTTTTTCAAAGTGTGAGCGAGCCTGCAAGATGAGGGTGTTGATAGCACAGAGCTGACCACACTCTGCTGAAAGCTTTAGTCCAGCAGAATTTCAGCTCCTGGTTGCAATGGTAGTTAGAAAGAAAGAGGATCAAATTGATGGCAACTCATCAAACCCTCTAATTTGTAGTTTCTGAAGAGATTCTTGTCTTAGTCTACTCTTCTTTGCTATATAAAGGAAAACATATTTTTCCCTTTGTATTTAGAGAGCAGGCATGGATTAGGCTTACTAAGCAATAATCAGCTTTCACTGGTTTAAAATTAACTAAAACAGAACCAGCCTTTTTTTCTCTCAGCTGGGACAGTAGGGGGGACAGAAGGTGTCTGGAGGAGGTGGCTCTGGCTTTTGTGGCCCTGTGAAGAGAGGTGTGACCTGCAGCAAGCTCTTTCTATTGCCAGAGGCATGGTGCTGTGTCCACCCTGGATGAGTTTTCCTGGCCAATCTTCCCACCTCCCAGGATGACTGTATGAGAGAGGTGAAGTCTGCACTGTGTGGGGAGGGAGGGATAGATGTTATCCTGGTGGTGATGGGAATGCATGTCCTAGGCCTGGTGGAGGGCCAGCAACAGCAGGTGTCCTATCCTACTGCCCACCACCCTCAACCTGTTCCTCTAAAGAGAATGTCCTCCCCTCTCCTATTTTGTGCTGCCAGTGAAATGCTTGTTTTGAGTTGTACCTGAAACAGCTATGTGGAGGATTTTAAGCCCCTGCCCCTTCCTTGCAGTGGGAAAGGACAACAAGAGGCTTTTGTTGCCTTCTCTTTCTTTGCTGTCTCACTGTCATGCTGAGAGCTTCAGTGTTTATGATGGAGGATGCTGTACTGCAGCTAGACTGAGTGCTCCTTGGTCCGTGGGCAGGGTGTCACCCACCCCATTAGGGTGCCCAGGGCCCCATCCAGCCTGGCCTTGAATGGGGCCTCCTAGGAAGGGGGCATCCACAACAGTGTTCCAGTGCCTCAGCATCCTCTCAATAAAGAACTTCTTCCTAATATCTAATTTAAATCTCTCTTCCTTTAGTTCAAAACTTCTCCCCATCTCCTATCATTATCTGCCCATGTTCTTGTTACACAACCTGACCCTTTGTCAGTGTGTCCTTCTAGCTCTGTGTAGCCCTGTTTGTATCCCTGCCAATGAACTCCATGTGCTGGCATAAGGAGGCTGGAGCCTCTGTGTTCCCCAGCACAGCTGCCTTGTGGGGCTGAGGATGTTTGATTTTCCTTTACTTTCTCTAATTAAGTTGTTTTATTTTGATTTTGAGTTTGGGTGTGATTTTTTTTAACACGCTCACTCATCTGGAACCGCATAGCGTATGTAACCTCAGTGTGTATCTTCAGACTCACATCATGCTGGGCTTTGATTATTTTTTTTTTTGGCAGAACAGCAGCTAAAGTTTTGCCTTTCTCACTATTGAGCAATTGGGCCAATGACCTCCTCCTGAAATCACAACTGTGATCCATTTTCTGTGCTAAAGCAGCAAACGTGCAATAGTTCACAGCATAGCACAGAGCTGTGCCTAGCAGGCAACACTTCCCATTTTCAGTTTCTTCTGTTGGCCAAGTCATGCTGGGAGATGTAACTTAAGGCTAAAAAACCTCCACAGGGTGTGTAAGGCCTGACTGTGTGTCAAGCATCTTTCCATCTCCTCTTAGACAGCACTGAACTGGAGAAGGCTGTTTTCCTTTTCTAGCATTAGGGGGAGCATAACTGTTTAGAGAGAAACTATATGACTGTGAAAAAAAATAAATAAAAAACTCACAAACTGAAAACACAAGTTCTGAACCTTACTAGTCCAATTTAAACCCTCTCCTTGCACAATGGCCTGTTTATAACCTCTGTGCCACCAGTAACAAAGCTTCTGCAGGCACTGAAGATTGTAGGAGCTTGCTCTCAGACATCAGGCAAAGAGGAGGAGTAGAAATGGACAGCCTGGTAATTTTGCTGTCCCCTAGGAAGAAGCAAATGATACTGAGCAGGATTAACAATTGTTGAAACCTTGTTTGGCACTCCAGAGGCCATTGTTGTAACAACAGTGTTACACCTGTTATTCAGGAATGCTACTATACCACCAGGGCCGTCTCTGAGAAGTTGCACTTTCTAAACGATGATTTCTAGGTTTAGCTTCCAGGGGTGTCATTGCTGATTTTACATAGGACCTTGGATACAGGGGGAAATACTCTTCTCTTGTTCTAAGCCCTTGGCTCTGCATATTAGTTTAGTTTTTCACTTGGTAGGAACATTGCCCAATCAGCTCTATGGTAAACCTATCCACCCCCAATCAAAATCCCCAATCTTACTGATTTTCTCAGAGCTGGCGTTTCATGTGTAGGCTCAAAGTTCATAGACTTACCTAATGCCTCTGCTGCTATCTCTCCTGGCTTATGCTTGCTTCCTCCACTCATGCAAAGTACCTTATTGGTCAGTTCCCTTTAAACCCCTAAGGACACTTCCTGCCTACTCAGCTGGCAGAATCAGTGCCTGTGTGCACTAAAGGTACCAGATGATCACATTTAGGCCAAATATTCTATCAATATTTAGCTCCTATACTTTTCCAGAACTTAGCACCTCCTTTAATCATTGCATCTCTATCTAGTCCATTCTGCACACATTCCATTTGCTTCTTTAGGAACAATACCAACGTTAGTATCACCAAGAGAAGTCAAGGACAAAGTATTTAAGAAGAATGATTCTTTCCAAGGGAAAAGTTTGGGATGCCCAAAGCAGGCATGCCTGGGTGTCAAACAATGAATCTGGTACCTGCAGGAAGACTACACAAGGAGGACAAAGTGTAACTGGTACATGTGGATCCTTCCTTGGAAGTATTACTCAAGAAGAAGTTTTTATGAGACCTGTGGTATTTGCAGTGCATCCAGAAGTCAGAGAAGGAGAAGAGGGAGAGAGTTGGAAAGGGCCTAAAGAGGGAAGAATCCTTGGAAGGGCAAGCAAGAAAGCCAGAAAGAAAAAAACTTTGATGGTTGCTCTGTGAAGGGCATAAAGGCAACTCATGTGCCCCAGAGTGACAGTGCCATGAAAGTTACAACAGAAATCACCAACGGGGAAGGATATCCTTCTTTCTCCCATTTTTTCTTCTTTTTTTAATGTAGTTCAGAAGAATGGCAGGAGCATGAGGCCAAGTGTTATTTGTGTAGCAGGGAAAAGACACATATGAGGACATCTGTTTTAAGGAGCTGCTTCAAAAATAACCAAAGGAGAGGAGTGTGTTTGCAGAGTGCAGCAGTAGTGCAAAGTGAGACAGCAGTGGTACCCTGAGTGCAGACAGCCCCAAATGTCTACAGGACTGTGTACATTTGTACTCATTGCCAAACCACCCCACCCTGACCCCCATGGGTGTTTTACAAATTGAGGGAGGTACTGTTTCCATGTTTTCTGCCCAAAAACATTGATCTGTTTTCTATTGCTCTCCTTCTTGACCCCTTTTTCTTAAGTCAGCAGCTTTTAAATTCCACTTTAAACTCTTTAAAAAGTAGCCCTGTTTCAATGAATCTCCAAAACATATGGCAAAGGAATGCAAATTTGGGTACTACTCTATCCCAGAGATGAGGTCTTGTTCACCAGGAAAAGAAAGGAAAAGCAGACTGATAGATTTTGGAGCAGGATGCTCATATCCAGTGTTCTGCCCTAGCCTATTTACTGCTGAGTACAGGAACAGGCAGCAAACTTGGCCACTGATTTACTGAGATTCTTTAAGAAAGTCCATTACACCTTACCCGTTGCTTTGGTTTCCCAGTGGGTAAAACAGAGAAGTGAGAAGCACAACTTTTATCCTTGTTTTCTTTCTGAAGTCTGTTGTTTCAGACAGCTCTGAAGGTGTTGTGGTGGAGGATTCAATGCAAATATCAGGTGTGATCCATTAGTGAAATGACAGGGGTAAAACCAGATGGCATAAGGCATTCCATTAGGGAACACAGCATTTCAGGCACCAGGCAGTTAATTTCTCCTGTTAGCCAGGTGAAAGAGAACGTTTGGTAAAGACCAAATGAAAACTGAGCATAATTGCTAATTGGGAGATTCACCCTTTCCATGGCCAGATACTCCTTAGAACAGAAATTTGACAAATCATGCATGAGGAATTTGCACCTGTATTTTCTAGTGCTACATGGGAAAATCAATGGCAAAGCTTTTTTAAGCTATCCACTATGAGTAACAGAAATGTTTCACAAAGAGAAGTGAGGGTTTGAGATATAGTAGCTGGTACCACTCTAGGAGGACACAGCTGTGTTTCTTTTCTAGTGGCTGTCAGCAAGTATCACTGAGCTGACTTTGGCTATCCCCTACCTCAAGGGAAACATTCTCCTCTGTGTTCCATCCAGTACTGTGTTTTCTGATAAAGAATAAATGTTTCTGCTGAAATCAGTTCATGCTGCAGTGACTACTTGGAACAAAGCTTTGCTTTCAGTTGTAAAAATTCTCACAGCACAAAGTTAACTATTTGGAGTTTCACAGAATTATTCCATATTCACCTGACTAAGCCTGGTATAACCATGACTGCACTTTGGCCAGTGTTTGGAAACCGAGTACAACCTGCAATGCAGCTTCACATGTCTGTAAACCAAGAAAGGGTTGTGCTTTGGGCAAAATTTGATATTTCAAAAGTGTCGAGTAGCAGTCAAATTAGCTAGTCCAGTGAGTTCACCAATGGTCATTTAGTGCCCAGACTGCTTACACCATCCCACTGGATATCTCTTTTCAGTGCCCAAGCAAGTTACAAACTAAGCCCTGTAGGACTTGTGTCTGACTGCTTTCAAGGAGACTTGGTCTGCTAAACATCGAGATCACTTTTGGAATGAGATCACTTTGGCATACTGGGCTGAATTCTGAGAGGTATTCAGGCATACAAATAGTTTGGTTTTAAACGTTCCTTGAAGTATTTAATGGTTTACTGTTTTGATGTCTCTTCTGGCTTTTCCAAGGTTAAGCTTTTTCTATTACTCTGTAACCACAGAGAAGGTGTAAAACAGTTCACTCTCAAGATATTTATGGGTGTTTCATTCCAGCTCTGACTCAGCATATGGCTTTGAGTAGCTGTTTGATTGCATCATCCTTGTTCCAGATGTGACAATTTGGTTTAAACCTTTCTTTTCCTTGTGTGAAATGGGATGTGAGTGCATTGCACCATTTGGTTGTGCATATCTACTGGACATGCTATTCTCTGCTATGGGATTATGGAAAACTGCCCAAGTTTTTCTCTGACTGCTGCTGTACAGATGCAGGCAGGGTAGCAAGTGTAGCTTGTTAGGACAAAGATGTATTCTGAAAGAGAACAAGCACTGTAAGCAGACACCTGTAAACAGGTGTTCTTTACAGTGCAGAACTGACTGAGTGCAGTTTCCTTGTCTACCAAGCCACCCTTTCTCAGAGTGCTCTGCCACCCTTTCTCAGAGTTTGGCTGCGGGGTCCTATGCACCTTGGCTTGCTCCCTAAATGTCTCACTGCTGCTGAGTCCTGAACCTATCAAAACCTGAGCAATGTCCCTTTCTCCCTATCCAGAGCACACCGAGGCCCTGAGAGCGTCCCTCTGGAAGGCAGACGCCAGCAGGCTGCACAGCGGGGTAATTTACCACTAGATGGCTGGACCTCCTTTTTGTCCAGCTCTCCGTTTTGTTGCCAGCTCAGTGACCATGCTCAGCCCAGAACAATGGACCCGTTGTAAGCTCTCTGCCTGCCCACTTTATAGCTTAAACTTTTTAAACAGCTGATGCTTTTAGCAGATTTACCTTCATGAAGAATAGTTCAAACTTCTGAAATGTACTGAAAGAGCTGTGGTAATATCTAAGAAAATGATAGCTTTTTTGTAAGACAAAAAGGAAAAGCTTCCAAGTCCTGTTCTTGGGGTTTTTTCCATTCCATGTATAATACAGTTTTCACGGAGCCTTATTTTGTAGGTGTAGGCATAAGTGGGACACAGTTAACAGTTTATCACTCAGACTGGAATACAGCATCATGGTGTCCTGAATAGTCACAACCATGTACTTTGATCTGGTGATTTTGATGATGTGAAGTCTGCAAAACTTTTAGACACTGACATATATGCCACTGTGATTTGGGGCAGCAATGTCTTTCCTTTAAGAAAAATTATTTTTCCCACAGTCAATACCTTCAAAAAATTAATACCTCTGGATGAAAAATGTCAACTTTCCTGATGACTGCAGACTGATACATTATGCAAAGCAAGAAGGCCTGCTTCAAAAGAAGATTTTTCCTGCATGAAAGCAGACAAGAGGAATAGGCAAAGGATCTGTTTCTTGAAGATACCACTTTTTTCTCCTTATCAGTCCATTCACATTTTCAGCTCTGTTACTTGTATTTACTGGGTTCACATCATGTGTCTATAGATGTATTTGTATCCTGAGTTCAGAACAAGAGAGGGGTATGTTTTTAAATTAAAATTATTTCAGCTGTTTTGCTGTCACAGCACTGGCATTTTATGCTTGCCGTTTGCAGAAACAAGGAGGAGTCATTGTCCCTGCTTCCAAGGTAGTATAATCTAAAATATCAAACCTGGAAATCTTAGGGCACTTTAACAGCTTTGTGGGAGGCAGAAGATGTGCCTGAAGATGATGATACATGAAATAGTGAGATGGACATGAATCTAGAAATAGTTCGGGGGGGGGGAGAGTTTTTTTCTTTTTTTAAGCAGCAGTCTCTCACAGTTCAATTTTTTTAAAGCACCATGACAGAAAAAAAAAAAAAGTTCATGGTATAACTAGTGTGGCAGAAGAGCAGGAAATGAAAATGAAGTCCACCCATCAAGACTCACAGTGAAACACAGGTAGTGAAGCATACAGCAAATGATGAGCCTCTGAATAAACAGACTTCAAAAGTGATTGTTCAACCCAACAATAATATTAGTGGCTACTCTGTTCTCATCTGCAGGAAGGTCTCTGGTTTTGTTAATGCAACAGAAGAAAGTAAGAAAAGCTTGGAAATTTCCATTTAGTGGACTTGCAAACAAGTAAATTGTAAATTTTTTGAAGTGCTTCTTTTTTACAGGTGCCTGAAGGGTGACACGTGCAGGTTATTTATGAAGTGCAACCTCACATTTGGAAGTAGTCCAGAAACAAAGTCCTACTTGATCCTGTCACAAGCAGAATGTTGTTGTTGAGCACAGAATGTCAAACATGTAGCATTATTACAGGCATCGTGTATTACTCCTTTGACACTGTGGGAAGCAAAAAGCCATGGTTTGTAATCACTCTAGTACTGCTCTTTTATGCCTTTTGGTAATGTTTAAATAAATTTATTTTATTTACCTTGTTCCTAAGCAGGTCCACTGATATCAGCTATACAGAATACTGCTGTAAAATGCCTGTTCACGGGTGCTATTACAAGTGCTGTGTTTGCTGTGGCAGCTCTGCATAACATCTGAGAAATCAGAAGTGTCAGTATCAAGGTAAGGGAAACTGGTATCTTAATCCAGGCATGTGGTAGCTGCCACTGGATGTGAATAGAGAAGGTAGATATGAAGAACCAGATGCAAAATTGTGAGGAAATCAGCTTAAATGTATCACCAACCTTCCTTTGGGATTATCAGCTCACTTGCACAGTCCTAATAAACTGTTTGAGACCCTGGATGCACCCTGTTGTGTAGTCTGACAGACTGGAGACACCAGTGTCACAGCAGATAAGACAGCATTTTTGTCACTTCTCTTTCCATAGCTCAGATGAGCAAGCCTGTTCCTGACAGAGGGTAGGAGGTGGCTCCCTGCAGCCAGGCTGCACTGCACATCTGGGCCCTCCTCCAGCAGGTGCTGACACTCTTGTGCACCTCACTGCTCTCCCCAGAGGGTTTTGGATCAGCTCTGCTGTGAAGGCAAAGACATAAAGTCCCTTCAGATCACGGCATCTCTATAGCCATTTGAATCAAAAAGTAATGAAAAAAATGTTGCTTGGATTGGAAATGAGAGCTTTTTGCAGAGTTGGCTTTTCCCACTCTGTTCTCAGCAAGACAATTTAAGTTCCTGCCTGCACAGAGGTCTGGGGGTTGAAGTCCTGACCAAGCTGTCCAAACAGGTACTCCAGTGCCTTTTAGCTCAATTATTGGTCAGGCTATGGTGGAAAACTCTTCTAAAAGCTGGGCTCTGAGATGAATTGCTCTGCTAGCCTCCCTTTCTACCACTCTGGCTGCAACTTAAAGCCTACAACAGCCAGATTTGCAGTCATGCAACTCTCTCATCCCACCACCTGCTTGCATTCCCTGACCTTCTGGCAGGTTTACAAGTGTTCCTGGAAAGAGGTGCCAGAATGATTCCTGAGGGATTGTTCTTGCAGTAAACTCCAATCCAGGCTCCCAGGAGAAACAAAAACCATCACAAGAGAAGATGAGAGGATAGGAGAAGCTCAGGTGGTTATGGCCTAAGTAAAGGAAACCCTTGAAGGGAAACATTCTCAAAGATTACTTAAAATGGTGGATTTGCCAAAAATCTTATCACCATTAAAAACACACTCAGAGGAAACAGCCACTCACTTGAATGGTATTGCACTGCAAACACTGTAAGTTAAACCTCTGAGTTGAGTGTGTCCTGTATTGTATGAAGAAGAATGGCTGAAAGCAGCTCAGAAGACCTTGAAAAAGCCTAATGATCATATGGTGTTCTGTTATAGGATAAACACCTGTTGTCCTTTTGGACAGAGCATCATTGAGATTTACACCTGAACCTTTATACACAAGCAATAGTCCATGTTTGGGAAGTGAGCAGCTTCCAAATTCGCAGAGTTTGTCTAATGCTTTTAGCAATACAAAGTTAAAAAGATAAATTTGGCACTTACTGGAGTCTCAGTTTATATCCATATTAATGACCATGGTCCAGTAGCACCAGTGGTGGAAGGGGAGGTGACTACCCACAATGACTGCAGTCATCCCTCATTTAGGACTGCAAATCTGTCTCTTTTTGTAGAATAATGCATATGCTTTATCTCATTAAACCCTGACACTGCCATGTCCATGAAATGGTTGTAAGAACTGCCTCATAATTAATGTCCTGTGGAGCAAGTTTGGTTGGATGAGTGCTTGGAACCACAACTGCAGCCACTGCGTGACAGTGAGCTATGGACCAGGTATGTCATACTATTCCTGCTTCACCATTGTATAGACTTGTCAGGGGATAATTCCTGATAAGAAAGAGCTGTGTAAAAAGCTCCAGAACAGGGGCTTGCTGAGGCATAGCACTGACTAAAGAAACAAAGGTGTGTCTCAGGATGTTTGCCCCAAGCAGCACTGTGGTGCAGCCGCAGACCCAGCCGCACCTTTGCCCCTGCCTGCACAGCGTGGGCAGGAAGTGTGCCACCACTCCCACCCCTTCCTCTCACAAGGAGCAGAAGCAGCAGCTTGAGGTGCCTGACACAAAAAGAAATAAAGGCTCAGATACACATTGTCTTGAGAAAGTAAAATCAAACACAATACAACTGGTTATTTGTTGTTATTTGGTATGCCTTAGCTTCAGTTTCTGGCCTCTAACCCTGTAGATGTAAAGACATGCTTCATGCTTTGTGAATCATCCTAACAACAGCATTGTTGTTATCACATTATAATGATGTTGGGTTGATCCTGCAAGATTATATTATTATCCAGTATTGAGAGCTAAGTTTCATATGAAAAAGCAGCTCAGTACTCACCAGTGTTACCCATAACAGTCATTAGTTAATACTTGCACTTGTTATTCTTGAGGGAGGCTGAAGTCATGTTCACATCTGGGGCAGAGTATGGACTTCCACCAAAGTCAATACAGCTTGTATCACTACTTGAGTTTGGTGCTATGAAAGTCTTATCTCAGAATTTCTTCTAAACCTAAACAGTGTCCCCACATCAGTGCTCATACTTTTGCTAAGCAGAAAACTAATTGTTTTTATGGTTACAAAACTAGAAAATGAACACAAATGGCATTATGAGCTAGTGCATTACTTAGACTGAAAAATATTCTGAGGTAGATAATACCCCTGACTCTATAAATCTTGCCTGTCAGAGAGCTCTATGATTTCCCCATGGAAAAAGATTGCTATCTATGAATTCCCACTCAAATGGAGTGTCTAGGAAATAGCTAGACTTATGGACACAGACACTGAACTTTCCTTAGACCACAGCTCTTCATCTCAGTGCATGTGGCACAAGGTGAGATTGGCAATGGGGATAACTCACGGAACTACAGCCTTCACTGTGTTGCTCTGCCATTTCTCTTCTCAAGTCTGTTTGCATTTCTTTTCCCTGGAAAATGTCAAAGAATTCATAGCTCAAACAACAGAAGCTGACACAGAATTACTGGATCTAAGGAATGATTGATTTGAGGAATTGGGATGAGGACTCTTTACTTGGTGGGAAGTAAGACTTTCAGAGTCTGCAACTATACCTCTTTTAAGATATGAACTTCTCAAACATGCCACACTTATAAGTATTAGAGTTGGCCAGTCTTTAGTCAGAAGTCCATTTACATCTTAGAGATGGGAAGTAGATTTAGTCATACAGATGGGACTTTTTCTCAATGTCAGTAGCAAATCAAAGCACTCCTGGTATTATGAAGCAGTGTGCTGCTAGAACCAGCTTTGTTATTGAAATACCGCCCATTAGTACTCCTGTGCCTTGTCAGATGAATTATGAACTGATGGAATTTGAATAACTGTCTTGCCCTTCTGCAAGAAAAGGTAATATTGCTCCTGCTTAGTATCGCCTCAGGCTTTTGTGCCAAAACATCACAGTAGAATTCAGTGTTGACTGGTAACTAACAGTGAATTTAAAGTGCTGTCACAGTCATCTTGCTCAGCTTCCAGGCCTAGGTGGCCAAAGCACGTAAAAAGCAATCCACAAGAGATGGCACAAAGCCAAAGGACGGGGATATTTTTATCCCTGTTTGTTTAGGACAGGAGGCAAAATGTGTTTGCAAAGCAGAAAGGCTGCTGCAGGTGCAGAAGGCTCTGCTACAGCTGGCATTCTGAAAGATCAATTATTTACATCAAAGCTGTTTTGCTGCCTTTGCTATCTGCTTGCTTATTACACACAAAGTGAATTAAAAAGAGCAGGGCTCTGTTCAATACCCCCTTCAAGTGAGCAATCTAACTCTTAAAAGCAGGCATCCCTAAACTGATCAGCTGATGGGACGATGTGAAATGCTTTTGGCTTTAAAAAGACCCTTGGCAATGATGATACTATGCTTGATTGAGAAAGCAAGTGAACTCATGTAATATGATGCTATAAATGATGTTGGTTGCATTTCTTTTTGAGTTGTTGGGAATCAATGGACTAATAGGTAAAGCATCTGATGTTGTTACTGAATTTATCATAATAAATATTATTCTGTAATATTTTGCTCCTGCCTATGAAGCATTAAAATGCTAAAGGGTGCCAACACCTGATATTAGGAGCGTGTTACGACAGTAACATTGTAAATGTTTGTACAAGTTGTTACCAGTATTTGAAGCCACTTGTAAAAATAGCACCTTAATACAACACATTACTACCATACCCTACTGTACCTTAATCCACTGGTATAGACCATGTGCATTACTAATTAGTCACCATTTTCTACCCTCTTCCCATGGATGGCCTTGCAAAGACAGTGTTAACAATAGGCACAGGGATAAGATTCAAGTGATAAACTACACAGTCACAGTTAAAGCGTATAGATGTATTGCATTAATTTCTCATTTACCAGAAACATTGCTTATTTTCATGGATCCATTCCAGCAGATGCTATTTCTTCTCAATGTCTACCAGATGTGACAGAAAAATATTTGTCTTTGCTCTGAAAAAAGACTTATGACAAAGGCCCATAACTGATATGATGTGATCTTGAACCAAGACTGTCTTCCACAGTTCTATCAGGATCATGCTTCTGAAGTGTGTTATCTAGCAGTCCTATAGAGATGGGAAATGTAATTTATTATAAAGAAGTCTTCCATCTATTGAATTAAGAGTTGTAATTGCAGAATCACATAGACACAGAATCAGTTAGGTTGGAAAAGACCTCCAATATCGAGTCCAACTTTAACCAATCCCAACCTTGTCAACCCGACTGTGGCACTAAATGCAACATCCAGTCTTTCCTTAAACACCTTCAGGGGTGGTGACTCCACCACCTCTCTGGGCAGTCCATTCCAATGTTTAACAACCCTTTTTGTGAAGGAATTCCTCCTAATGTCTAACCTAAACCTCCCCTGGCAGAGCTTTAGGCCATTTCCTCTTACCTGTCATTGGCTGTGTGGGAGAAGATGCCGACCCTCACCAGGCAGAACCTCCTGTAGAGGTGTGGAGAGTGGTAAGGTCACCCCTGAGCCTCCTCTTCTCCAGCCTCTCTTAGAGATGGACCAGGAAACTTTGAAGGCTTGATCCATTGAAATGTCGACATTCTACAGCAAAGAAAACCTATTATTTATGCTGTTAATGCCAGACCATCTACACTCTCAATCCCAAACAGCATGTGAATACAACTAAGCCATTCAACTTTATAGCTGTCAGGTTCAATGTAAACTCAGGGGATGTTAAAATATAAACTCTAGCAATCATTGTAAATTGGTTCTTCATGTGTTTCTGCGCGTGTGGCGCATACGAGATCATGTGGGAGGCGATCTGACGGCGCCCATTGAGAACAACCTCTCCACGGTGAGATTACGGTCTCGCTCCTCCTCAGTACCGCAGCCAGCCCAGAACCGGTGCTGCCCTCCTGGCAGCTCTCCCGCTGCCGAGCGATGTTCTCCGTGCCAGGCAGGGCCAGTCCTCGCTGTGTCGGCATTCCCCGGCCTGCGTCACCCCGGGCCGGGAGCGGAGGGACGGACGGCAGGCTGGAGGGATGGCGGGCTGGAAGGATGGAGCCCCTCAGCCTGGCACGCCCGGGGCGGGCGGAGCCTCAGGGCCGCTCCCGCCCCGCCCCAGCGCCCTCGTCCTTCTCGCGGTCTGATTGGCGGGGAGAGGTGCCAATCGCGCCGCGGGGCGGGGCGGGGCGCGCGCGGCGGCCCTTGGCGCTGAGGGGGCGCGCGGCTCCGGCCTCTGCCCGGGCTGATCCTGCCCCGGCGGTGCCTTTCCCGGCGGCCGCCCCGCTCCTTGTCGCTCTCTCCTGCCTCCCGCCGCGAGCAGCCGGGGCCTCCTCCATGCGGGAGAAGAGGAGGAGGAGGAGGAGGTGGGAGCTGCTCGCCGGGCATCCCCGGCGCCCGGCAAGTCGGAGCCGACCCGCCGCCGCGCCGCTCCTGCC
>VXAC01002401.1:47675-68546 GCA_013399225.1 Rhipidura dahli
CCGGGCCCCCCCCCCTATTTTTCCCCCTTTTTTTTTTTTGTTTTTTTTTTTTTTTTTTTTTTAATTCCTCCCCATTATCTCTCCCACCCCCCCTCCTCCCCTTTGGTTCTCACCGTGGCTGCGAGCAAAGCGTCTTCATGAGCGCAGAGGATGTCCGGAAAGCACTACAAGGGGCCTGAAGTCAGTTGTTGCATCAAATATTTCATCTTCGGCTTCAATGTCATTTTCTGGGTAAGTGGGGTCGTTTTTGTGTCTTTCTCTGCTTCCTCCTCCTCCACCTCACCGGCTGCCGCCGCTCCCGGGCTGGGTACGGCCAGGAGCGACAGGGATGTGTGACAGCCCGGCGTGAGGCGGCGGGGGGATTTTGGATGGGGTGCGGGTGCGAGGCCGGGGCGCCGCTGCCTCCGACCCTCCCGCCCCGATCAGCCCTTCCCCGGGCAAGTTGTGGTGCTGCATTCCTCCACCTCCCGGGGGTGCCGGTTCCTCTTCCCTTCCGGCCCTCCTAATTGCTTTTGTTTTAAGTATGAAGCGGATTTAGTGCCTTCTTTCCCCCTCCCCGTTTTTTTCCTTTTTTCCTGTTCCCTTCTTCATTCCCTCAACTCTGCTTTGTGGTGGGAGAGGAAGGGAGCAACCAGGGACCCAGGCCTGGAGAACGAATTGATCTGCATGTTTTCACGCTGCCATCCCTGTTAGATGCAAATAATAGAAAGAATCACAGCTCAGGTTCTCTGCATGGTGCTGTTTAATGATTTCACAGTGATGAAGTTGTGTATAGCACAGGTTTATTATGATTAGCTATTAACACATAGTAGTAGTAGCAATAATAGGATGGAGGAAGGGGGAAATGGTATTTCCACCCATCCCTAAAGTGCAAGCCCGTAGGAGGCCTGTTTGGGCATTTGTTGGGATTCCTGGCTATGCTGCTTGATCTGCCTGCACAGTATCTGGTTGCACCATTCCTCACTGGCTATAGAGTAGGCAGAACTGTGCAGTGAAAAGTAACCTGCCTGTAACAGTACTTCTAGCATCTTCTCGATGTGTTGGATTTGAAAGAGAAGCGGCTGGTTTTGGATGTTCATGCCAAATTTCATGGCCACAGAGTGGGAGGGGAGGGGGGGTGAGCCTTCTCACACACATGTGAGAAGTCTTCTCACTGCACAGAATGTTAGTCAGGTGAAGGCTCGTACATGTACAGTTCCCTTCTTTCCATGAGGTATTCCGCACAGCAGTGAGAACCATGCACAAACCCAGCTTCACAGATTCACAAAATATTTTGAGTTGGAAGGACCCACCAGGATCATCGAGCGCAGCTCTGGATTGAACCCAGACAGTGTGAGTGTGTTTTGGAGGGGCTTTGGAAGCAAGTTGAATACATATCCCATATAGTGGCTTGTTTGGATGAGAAAGGAGAATTGGGGAAAAAAACCCCACCACCACCTTGAAGGTTATGGATGAAGGTAGGGAGGAATAGAGGAGAAAAACCATCTGAGCAGTGCTGAGCTTCTGGTTGTCCCCTTGGGGAGAACAGAGGACGGTGGTTACATGGATAGCAGGTATCATAGCTAACCTCAGGTCTGTATTCCTGGAAAATAGAGATGCCTAAAGAAGATGTTTTGAAAGGATGGGAGTTTTGATTAAGTCCACTTTTATACTGTAGTACCTTGCCTTTAGCAAGAAGATATGCTGTGAGAGTGAAGCTGACTGTGGCTTTATGTCAATGTTTACTTGGCCTCAGACCGACCCCTGCAGATGACCGGTAGCAAGCTTTTTATTATTGTGACCCTATAGAGCTGTTCTGATTGTACTTATGGCTCAGTTTTTGGTTGTTGAGTTTGCCATGGTTCTTTTCCCTTGTCTGTTTTTTGTTTCGATTCTGCTGGGCATATGTTGCTGTGAACACAGATGCTTTTAAGCAGGGAGCAAGTAGTGTGAGGAGCACTTATGTGCTGTGTCCTTGGACTGAGAGAGGGAAATCACGGTGGAATATACATAGCCATGTTAACTTGCTCTTTCAGACACTGTCAGTCTGTCAGAAGCCCTGTATCCTGTGATTTCCTTCATTTTATTCTCTGCAGGTGAGTGTGTGGATGCTGCAAGTGGGGAAGTGGTTATGTTTTAGGTTTTCTGTAACTAGTCTTTTTCTTATTCCTATGTTCCTGAGGCTGATGCAGCGTAGCTTCTGCATGATGGCAGGTGTGCCTCTGTTGTAACTGAATGGGCCAAAGGCTTTATATTGCTGGAATGCTAATCTGAAAGCCTGAAAAAATACAATTGTCTATCACCACTCTGCCACTTGCTTGATGTGGGGCCCTTGCTTGCGTATTTCCTCTTTTGCAAAACGCTAATTGTCTCATTTGTGTTCCTGGCTAAACTTCTTGAAATTCACAAAGACCAAGCACTTTATGAGAGTTTAGTCATTTCTTTGGAATATTGCAATCTCTTTGTGACAGAGTCTGCATTTATTACCATGTCTGTCTTGATTTGCGGTGAAAACATAGGCAGATATTCTTGTTGAATGTATGTTAATGTTGTTTTTACTGAAGTAATAGCAAACCCTTTAATAACTGGGCCAGAAAAGCTGTAAATGAAAATTGCAAATTCAGTTGGTTGTTTACAGAAAGTGATAATCAAAAATAGCCATTAATGCAGTTATTGTAAATGGATCGAAATGATGAAGAGATCATCGTATTAACCCCATGATGCTTTCCAGGATCTTGCAAACAGGGAGACATATAGCACACAGTTAGACCTTCTATCTGAGCATGTGGTTCTAACACAACCTTTTAAAATGTTAATGTAAACAAGGAAAATACTCTCTATTCTGCATCATAAAACAACGGACTAAAAATAAAGAGAACTGAGTTGGAAGAGCAATGATTTTGACAAGAAAATTGTCAGTGCTTTGAATAGAGGAATATTATAGATCTGCTGAAATTATGCGGGGAATGATTGTACTTGCTACTTAAACTCAAGTTATTACAAAGAATCTGAGGCTTTAACTGCCACAGAATAGGGACAAAATAAATTACCAGACCTTTTTGTCTTTTTTGTTTTGTGCTGATCAGGTATTTCATGCCTTAAAAACCACAACAGAATTATTAGGATAATGAATATGGGAAAGTTGCACTCCAATTCTGTGTGTGTAGTTGTGACTAAAGGTGACAGTATGCTTCTTAGGAGATAGTTCTCAGGCTTGCACCACCCCAGGTAACATATTCTTGTCTAAATATTGTGTTTCCTACTGTTGTAGAAGACAATATTATCTGCTGAGTCTATGCATAA
Source organism: Rhipidura dahli (assembly GCA_013399225.1). NCBI lineage: Eukaryota > Metazoa > Chordata > Aves > Passeriformes > Rhipiduridae > Rhipidura > Rhipidura dahli. Next base: position 50,958 of record VXAC01002401.1, read on the forward strand.
TTAATGTTCTAGATGTATTTGCAGGCTTAATTTCTTTTGGAAATTCGGTGTTAAAGTTGATAAATACTCTGGAAATGTTTGTTCAGAGAAGCTTATTTTATGAGACTACTATGTTGTTGTAGAAAAGGAAAGCTTATTGGGTAGTCATCAAAAGACTATTTTGGAACAGACAACTAGTAGGCACAAATGCATCTAAATCTAAAGCTGGAACTCAGTGTTGTGTTTCCCTTTGCACTGCTCAGCTGCCGTCCTGCTGATTGTGCACACACCTGGGCTTTAGCTCCATTGCCATTCTGCCGGTGCTAAAGCACTGCATGTTCTGTGTGCTACCTGTCTCGGCTGGCAGCTGCTGCAATAGACACTGCTTTTTCATGAGCCCTTCTGGTCTTGTCTCGGTAAAGCATGAAGCTGTAGTATGAGGTAACAGAAAACATTTTTCTGTACCCAAAGCAAGCAAACAATGCCTTCTTCCCCCTTCAGCTTCCATGTAGAATGCTGTCAAAGGTATGGTGCTAAAGGTCAAAGTAGGCTGGCCTGCTTCACAAAAGACAAGAACTATTTTCCCCTCTTTCCCCCTTACTTTGGGAAGACAGTTTTAGGCTGACTTTTAGTTCCAAGAGATGTTTTTAATTGTTCTCTGTGCTTTTTTATATTTATGGAAATTGTGGATGTATACCATTGTTAAGATCTATGTTTCAATCCACACTTTATTCTGCTGACCCTGGTCTAACTGGAAGGATGTATAAAAAGCACTGACACCTCAAACTTTATCTGGTGACTCACTCTAAGTTATGAGCTATGCTGCAATTATGATACATCAGCATACTACGAGTCATAACTTGTGTTTTAATTTGCTTGGCATCTGCTGTATTTGATGGCAATTATATGGGAATCTAGATAGTCTTCTGAATTACAGAGAGCTAGCGGGAAGAAAATAAGGTTATGTAAATGTGTTACAGGAGAAGTGTTGGACAAGTGCACTGATCTTTAAAGGACAACAATAGATTGCTTATTAAATTTTGTACATTGTTGAGAGTTTGTTTCTCAAAGGGAGAGAAGATAATTCTCTGATGTCAGCTGGTTTTCAGATATCCACAAGGAAGTTTTGATTATGTAATTTTTCCCTTGCCACAGTGGTTAAAAAAACCCCAAACAAATCAATGTGAAGTTTGTTCCATGCAATTTTGAAATGCATTCTGTAGCATTTGATCTTTAAAAATTTGGATTGGGAGGATGTCCTTGAAGTGGAAGTGGAAACATTCTGTTCATTTCCTTCCCTTCCCGCTTTATGATCAAATGGCTTTTATTTTTTTCTGTTGCATTTCTTCATAGCACAGATGAAGCATAGCTAAACATTCCACCAGTGGTCTTGCCAGAAAGAGAACAATGCTTGTTTTGGGCAAGTACTCCACTGTTTTGTAACAGTGAAAGGCAGGGGTGTATATATTGATTAAATAGATGCATTATTGGGAGGTCAGGATTCTTGAATTCCTCAGTGTCTCTTTCAGCAGATGTAGCCTCAGTCTTTCAGATGCTTATAAAAATGTAGTAACTGCTGGCTCCAGGGGACTTACTTCAGATTCGTAGAGGTCAAACTTGGAATAAAAATTTTCCTTGCCTTGTGTTCCCTATAACTTTGTGGTAGGCTGTATCATTGATAATATAAAAAGAAATAGGTGAGGAACATGGGAGAAACTATTTCCTTTCTCATAAATATTTGTTTTGCTAAAATTGGGTGTTCATAAATGTGTTAATGTTTTAAGTTATTTGATGTTTTTAGTTTCTAAAAGATTGAAGAAGCATAAGGGAACTAGAAATAGAAAACCCATTGTGATTAATTGTGTGACTTGTCTTGTTTGATGTCAGTGTGCTTCAAGATAATATTATTTGAACTATCATATGCAACTTATATACTTGCCTTCTGCATTAAAGATGAATTTGGTAAATATATTTACCAGTCTTCCACCTTGACTGAATTGTCACAGTATGTTTTTTCTGGAGGCACATCTATCTGAAAGTATGAAGACTCAATTTTGAATCTTCAGTGTCCCAGTCAGAGAAGAGGTGACCCGTGTGAATGGCACCCAGAGCGCAGGCAGCCCCAACAGAATACTGCTGTGAGTGAAACATCTTATTGGTATTTGTTTGTGAGAAAAGAAATTATCGTTGGTCCTAATCCCATTGCCCTTGTTGCATGTTGGTAATATTTCCATAATAAAGGCAACAAATCCATGTTCGGCAACACTGAATTTGAAGGTGCTCGTGCTACCTTAATTCTAATGAGCCTTTGCACTGTGAGCTTCTTGGTGTATGTACTAGGATGTACATATTCATCTGCAGTGTATGATGTAATAGGCATGTATGGAAGGCATGAGCTCTTCTGGGGAAGAAGGGCTTTCCTTTTCCAGATGGGAACCCAGAAAACATGTTCTTGTAAACAAACAAAAAAATTACCTACAAGGTGCAGTTGATTTAGGTTAATTTTCAGATGGAAAATGTGGAAGAGAAAGGTTTTTTTTTTTTGAGGGGGAGAAGAGGGGTTCAGGTTTTTTGTGTTGTTGTTTTTGTGTGGAGAGTAGTAAGAAGAAAAGTGTAAGGGACTTCTCTGTCTTCTCCAGTGGACAGGATTGAAAGTATGTATGTAATCTGTTATTTAAGAATGCTCTCTAAAACCTAATTCTATAGATTACCATAATCCTGATGTACTTCTTAGCAAACTTTAATTTATTCTTTATTCCTCAAACTCTGTAAGATGCAAGTTAATGATTAGTAGAGGATGAGAAACTTGAACTTACAGTTGAAGAAACATCACTTCCTTTTCTTTTGAGTCCCATTCCTTCAAATAGACGTTTTTCAAGTCTATGTTGAAAAAGCATGATGAACTGTTTTTGGCACCAGGGCTGCTACAAGTTATAAATTTGGAGCAAGAAGCTGATGTGTTGTTAAGTGCTCAGGCTAGATACTTCAACAGTTCATACTCCATTAACCAAAAGCAGTAACCTGTGAATATTTGCTTTGGGCATTTAGAATATAATGTTTTGCTTTCAATTAAAACCGGAGGTGAGAAAAAATATTTTTGACCCAAAATAATCACTTGACCTAATTCTACCAGTTAGGAAATTGTGGTCTTAAGCTACAGTGCTGTAGGAGAGCCTTGTTTTGCCCAAAATGTGCAGCATGCTTCTCAAATGCATGGCTAGTAGCCTGTCAACAGAACTGTAATTGCTTTATTGATGTAGACAGGAGAGCAAGGAGCTGAACAGCTCATGAAGTAACCCAGCTCTGTTAGAGATGACCCAGAAGTCACTGTCAGCATTAGCCATAAAAGTGCCTTCCAGTATGGTAGTATTTAAAACTTCTTCCTATCTGACTTTTCCATTAGCTAGAATTTCATTGTGACTTTGTACTCATGTAGTTTGTCTATTTCTCATTAAAAATTAGCAAATACTGTGACAATGAGGTAAAGAATTAAAACAAAAAAAGCTTATCCAATTTCTAACAAATCTACTGCATTGCATTTCATAACAGTTTTATAGTGCAAAATCCAGCCTTAAACCAGTAAAGAATAATCTGTTTCTTTTTCATTGTACTATCATGTGAATTAGCAAAACATCCCAATTTTTCTGATTGTGCTGCTGGTCCTGCCACAAGATAGCTTATTTTGTGATGTAAAGCCCCAAAAAACGCTCACTCAATGAGACTCCTGAAAGGGTTTATGGCTTTTCACATACTCTTGAGTTAGATGCACGGGAGAAATGGTGTTAAGATGCTCTCAAGAGGTCAAAACAACAAAAAACTTCATTGGCAACTTCAGAAAATCAGAGAACTTTGGCAAAAGTTTAGAGCAGCATTCACTCAACATAAAACACTTCACAAAGCGTTAACTTAGCCCATTCAAGTTCGCAAACTCCAAGCCTGTCTGATTTTGAATTACTCAAAACTCTGAGAAGAGGGAGTTCGAAGAAGAAAGAGGAAGAGAGAAAGACAGAAAAGATATAAAAAGAACAAGTATAGCTACCACTCTTGGTTCCAGTGGTGTTCAGCTGATAGAAATTCCAAGAGGAAGCAGGGCTAAGACTTACGCTTGCCTCATGCTTCGGTTCAGTACCCTTTGGCTTTCCTGAGCCCTTCCCCCACATTGGATTTATGGTCATCTGGCTGCTCTGGGGCTAGACTGGGGCTCCAGGGGTGGGGAGTGGAGCATTGGCTCTGGTGTGGCAGGGATTGGTGACCACTGTGTGGCTGGGATACAGGCCCAGAGGGGGATGTGTGTGTGGAACAGGGTATTTATTGCCTTCCCAGAGCAAGGCCTGCCCTACCTCTTCTTCCACACATGCACCCAAAGTATTTTGAGCCAGCAGTCCTCCCAGTCTCTCACATGTAGTTCTCTGTGGATAGAGATTTTCCCTGATTTCAGCAGTATTTTGTACAGGTGTAAGGGTAGGGGTGGGTGGATGTCACTGTTGGCACAGTGCTCAGTGTAACTGCTTCTGTAACATACACAGAGATCTAGAGCAGTTCAGCCTTCTCTGTATGCTGGCATTTAAAAATGTCTCTAACACACTGAGGCTTGCAGTCAGGGGTGCTTGATTTGGTATCAAACTCTGACTCAGTGTGATCTCATATAACCTCCAGATGGCCTGACTTGCAGAGATGCTAAAAACAGTCAGATCCTACTCCTTTAGCTTTATAAACTAAATGAGGCTGTTGCAGTATTTATTTTAATACACATCAGTCTCCACATCAGATTCTTCAGCTAATGTTTCAGCTTTGCAGTCACTTTCCTCTGGACAGCATTTAGAATAAGTGTTTCATCACACACAGAGGATCTTATGAATGAACTATCAATTTCCCACAGAACTGGGAAAAATCAATAATATGCCTCTTCCAGGCCTTGAAAATGCCTCTGCTCCTAGTGAAGACTCTGTCACATCAAATCATATTGAAAATCATTTTAAGCAACCTTCCTGATGTGTGATGACAGAAGAGCTTTTTTCCTTTTGCAGCAAAGTGAATAAATACTATGAAAACACTTTATACCTATTCTGTATTTGTTGCCTCCTGGTTTTCCCAACAGCAAAACTTCTTACAGGGAAAAAACAACCAAAGAATTGGGGGAACTTTTGCTTAAATAGGTTCTCTTTCTCCTCAATAAGCAAGCAACATTATTTCTAGAAGTGTTTGGACCTTCTTTGTGGTATTAAATTCAAAGAAGTGTTGATGAGTTAAAACCGGAGTATGTCTGCTGTCATTGCTCTAGTGAGCTACTGTTATAGGGTACTGAGTATGAAATAAGTGATACTGCAAGGATGCTTGCAGTAACTTGGCCTATGGGGTGTTTCCTAGTGTTAGTGGATTATGTTTGATGAGAGTCCAACTTAATTTATGTTGATTTAGGGGCAAATCTTTCATGATGTGGGACATTATTTTGTGTCAGGATTTTCTCTGTGTCAAGAGGGCAGGCTCTCTCAGCTGAGCACTGGTGCCCCAAGCAAAGGTGCAGCAGTACTGTGCGTGAGATGTCACCCCATGCAGATCCACCTCATGCCTGTCGTTTTGTCCAGGCCTGCACCACAGGTTTTCCCTGTTGGATACCTTTGCTGTATGTACCCATGTGCTTACCCTTGTGAGGCTCGGTTCTCTGTGCTTCCCTCTCATTGAACTGCATCTCTTCTGCTACATTCTGTTTGCCAATGGGCTGTGATTTAAAAATCTTGTGATTTAAAAACCTTGAAGGCAGTTCCCTCTATGTGCTATAAATGGTTTATATATAGGAGCAGAAATACTGAGGAAAAAGTTTATAGGTAATGTATGACAAGGATTTTGTTGTTTTGTGCTATGCTTCAACTAACTATGTAACCTTTTGGAAGATATCTGTGCAATGCCATGTGATTGGAGTGTTTCAGATTGGAGCACAGAATTTGGAAATGGTGATGTTTTAAAACAGTGGGTCCTATCAGATAATGAGAAGGGTTGCCAAGTATCATGAGCACCTCTCAGGTGGGAGCATACTGGGGTGTTCTACTACACACAGAGCAAGGGTTTCAGATTTTTTAATTTTAATTTTTGCTATTTAAATATAAACCCAGAAAGATTCCCTGTTCCATGTGGGTAAAAAATAGCATTTTGTAGAAGTTGTTTTCCTGACTGCCAGTTCATGTGGGTATATGTCTAAAGGAATAGATATGGATTCAGTCAGTCCAACAATGATTAAATATATAATTAAGCAGTAGTTAAAGATATAATTCAAATAATCTAAAAAGAAGAGGTAAGACTTGTAAAATTAGAATTCTTTTCCAAGAAGCTATCCAGTTAACTTCTAGATGAAAATTCATCCATCTGGCTTGTGAAGATTATAAAATATATATCTAATATATATATTTTTTTATATATATTTTAAATATATATATGATTGCAGTTAAAAAATAATTAAGGTCCAGTTTTTAATCAATATTGCTTGATATCACAACCGTTATCTTGTTTCTTTTTCTTTTTGTGGCCATTAAGGGGGGATGTGAACTGCTGTCTAACTCAATTTTTTTTATCTCCGAATGCCTGTGAGGACCTGTTTCTGTTGCAGGGCCACTTCTCACTTTGGTTGTGGGAACTTTTTAGGATTGGTATTGGTGTGCAGCCTTGCAAATTCTGGTGTCAGAATGAGAGCAGGAGGCTGCAAACAGCTGAGGCTGGCACAAAGCTGCAGAGCCAAATGTGTTAATGCAGCTTCAGTGGACTGACAGCAGTCAGTTACCAGATTTGGCTGAGAACTCTCTTATCTGGGTCAATTTCTACTGATTTGCTATTTGGCTCCAAGAACAAAGTGTGGGAAGATGGTAGGACCAGCTTCTCCTTTCCCTGCATAGATTAACTTAAAGTGATGAGCTCTACGTGAAGTGGTTTTGGGCTATGGCATACACAGATGTGTAAGACATGATGCTGGGTCAATAGTTAGCTCACTCCAGTGAGGACTGTTAAGTAGACGTAAGTGCTACCCCTCTGGTGCACTTGAATTTTCACTGTTTTTGGAAAAGTTACAGTGGTTATCTGTTTACTCCTGCTGGCTCAGTGATGTTGGAGAAACAATAAACAGTGATTATCTTCCAAGTTTATTGTAACGTGTACTTAATTTGAACTTAAGTGGACAGCTCCATCATTTACCTCTCTGGTTTCTTTTCCTTCCCATAAATGTTATTCTAAACACTGTACTACTCCTTGTAAAAATTCTAATCCTTCATTGGAGTGGCCTGCTAGATGGGGTGGCAAATGACCTCTCTGAAGAGAGTTGGGCGTGGTTATCCATTCCCAAGTAGTATCCTTTCTGGGGGCTTGTTACGTACAGAAGGTTAGTATGTATTTAACCCTGGGGATATATTTATATATATATAACACTATGCATGCATATATATATATATAATATGTACACAAAATAATGGAGTACATAAAAAATCCTGATTTGCTAGAGCAGGAATGTATTAACTTATATACCTAAAAGTAGGACTTGAAGGGACTGGAAACACACCTAACTTCTGTTGCATGCAGAGAAGGACTTTGCTTCCTCTGACTGTATTCTGCTGCTCTGTTCCTGCTGGGAGCTCTGGCATGGTCACAGGTAGTGTTCCCACTTCTGCTGTGTGGGTCTGTGTGTGGTTTGAAAACATTGCTTTCTTTTTGTATTCTTTGTTTTGAAGATAGACAAAAGCACTGCCTGGGTAGTCTAAACGTTTATGGTGTTATTTGAATCAATTATTTATTCTGCAGGAACTTTTTCATGCAAATAAGTGTGTTTGACTCAAGAACGTAAGCCAATTACATTTTTACATAGTTTATATTCTTGTTGGCATCTGCTTTCCGACATTTTTCCTAAACCACTCTCATACCTGTGGGTGAGGAAGTAGCTCCTGAGAGAATGCAGCTAATAACTTTGCATATTAAAGAAAACCAATCCCAATCCTGATGAGACTGACACTCAAGGTTTTGTGCCCCTGTAGTAGGTGAATGAATTGTGACTCCCATCTGGCCATTTTTATTATTTGAATACTCTTCTCTGCCCCATAGATTCATGATCCTATCAGCTGTCCTGCAGTGGGGCTGACATCTGAGAGGCAAAAGGACAGCTGCAGGCTACAGTAGTTTTTGTCTTCAACTTCAACATCCCAGAAATAAGGGTGTGTGTAGGATATCTAGTGAGCTGTCTATCATCTGGTGTTTCATATATTGTTTTAAATGTACCATGCCTGTTAAATGACATTGATGAAGTACTCCACTTACTTGTGGTTTTGATGTCAACAGCAGCTCACTACTGCCTAGAGAAATTACCTTGCCTCTTGTAAATACCCTATTCTTTTTGGTTTTGCCCTCCTTTCAGTCTGTGCTCTACTCCAGCTTGCAGAGGCTGTTCTCTCTGTTCCGTTCTCCAAGGAAGTCCTTTCTGTGTCTGTCCGTGTACGTGTGTCTGTTCTTACACTTGTCACCTGGAGTAGAAAGCTCACAAGAGCCTCTACATGGCCACTGTCATGCTGTGAGAGAGGTGGTTTGCAGACTATTACAGGAGTCCAGCCACATGTCCACAGGAAAGTGGGAAGGAGAAGTAAAATCCCAGCACTGGCTGGTTTTTGTACCATTTTATAAGGTTCTTGTTCCTATTTGACAAGCAGATTTGTTCCATAAGCACGTGTACACTTTCATGTAATGTGCAAGCATCTCCTTTTGAAACAGCAATCCTCATGTTGGTGCAAGACCTCCCATATAACACCTATGGGAGATAATACTTCTTTAGTTATTGTGTCAAACTGTAAATCTGGTGAATATCAAAGCTGTGCATACAGCTCTGGATCTGATGTGAAGAATTCCACATTTCATAACAATTCATAAAAAAATTGCTGCAGGACTGAGCTGTGGAGAATCAAGTGAGGTAGAATGGATGAGGCTATTTTAGAGACTGGCATGGTCATAGAGATTTGAGGGATGTGCTGAATCTCCTGTTTGTACCACATGGAAGGCCTGTTGCTGTTGAAGTGCAGGATCTCAGTGGTGTTACTTGAGGCTGAAGTACAGGGCTGAGATTTAAATATGCTGGTGATTATTGCTGCTGTATGAGTTCGAAACATACTTTGAAGTTCTGAGTACTTTATGGTGAGAGTTGGTGGGACTCCTGTTCTATATCTTTGCAGATGCATCAGAACTCTGGTGAGTATTCTTACTTAAATCTTCTTAGTGTGCTAAGGTCAGATTTTCAGTTACGCTAAAAGGCTACCATGTTCCTATCTGCCATTGTAATGTATCCTTAAAATGACTGCAGATGACATTTATGGAGCAAGGTAGAACACTTTCGGTATATCAAAATTGTGTAATCAAAATTGTTCAAGTGAGCAATATTAGACTCTTAGCTTGAGGAGTTTGAAGGACTTTATGACATGGAAGGATGGACTTTGCATTGTGGGTTGTGATTGGACTTCAGTATAAATGACAGTGAGAAGAGAAACCTGTAATTTTTCACAGAACAAGCAGGAATGGAATATGCACATTTGTTCATAAAGCAGAAGGTGTTCAGGAATCTAAGCTTATAAAAGTGAGAGGGTAGTAATATTTTTTCTGAAAAAACACCTGCCTTGTTTTTTATTCCATTTCCATCTTTCTTTCTGGGAAGATACTTTTCTGCAGTTACTGTTATCAAAGCACCACTCTTGTCATTGTTTCACTCAGTTTTGGTAGTTCAAAAACATTCTACCTTGGAAAAAACAAACACAAAGGCAAAACAAAACAAACATCCATAAAATTGTTTCAGAATTCACAGAAAACAAACTGTGGATTAATTATTAAGTGCCTTCCCTCTCCCTCATCCACTTCCTGATGTGGTATTAATTTTGCATGAGCCCCCTGCTTAGCCTTTCATGCACTTAGAGTATAGAGCGCAAAGGCTTTCAGCACTTCAAATGATTGGGCACTTATTACGACCCTCTGCATAAGAGCAGATCCTGTTGACTTCAGTGAGAATCACTTGTTGGAAGCTGCATAATTGTTTTACAAACAATGTAGGTTTTAAAAATCAAACAAACAAACAAAAAAAGGGAGGATGTGTGAGAAAGCCCAAAGAGGTCCCTCAAACAAAACACTGAAAAGTTGTTCAGAAGAGCTGGAGCAATTGCTTCAGTTGCCTAAGTTGTTAAGACCTGGCAAAAAGGATGATGGAGTGCTCTAACCAAAATCTTTGGCAGAGAACAGTTGAGCCTGCCCGGCTCATTTGGGTTGCGGAGTAAGTGTCTTGCCTGGCCACATGCTAACTTCCCTGCAGGAACAGGAGCTCTGTGAGATTCTAATACTTACATCATTGAGAGAACTTAGCTGATGAAGGACACAGAGTTCATCCTCAGCAAGCAATTGTGACTTTGTTCTAATTGTTGAGTAGTGGTGTGCTTGCATGAAATAGCTTTACATGGGCTAAAATATGTGCAGAAAACAGTGGTTTCTGCAGGCATTGTGCCTTGTACCAGTCTGGGCAGCAAGCTGGTCACTGCTGTAATTTTTTATAAGTTATGATTCATAGCACTTCACTGAGTACTGAGTCCTGCCTTTGCCAGGCATGTACATAACGACAGGAACTTCATGATAAGTCTATGTTTGAGGGAACTGCTAATGCCCAGCTCTAAAGCACCACTACTGATGTGCTCTACCAGCAGCCACATAAGAAATCTCCACATTTTATTAATGGCATCTGAACTTTAACAACAACTTAGTCTAAAGATAATGGCTTCTGCATGAAATATGTTTTTTTACTGCTAATGGTATCTTACCAAGTAAGCTAGTCTGTCAGATAAAAAAAATTATGTAAACAAAGCATAAAAGAAGCTGTGTATATAAATCAAGCCTGAAAATCAGTTTACAGCTGAATGGGGACTGAACATCTCGGTCTAGTTTTGTTTATGCTTTGGTGATTGATAGAGAAAAAGTAAAAACAGTCTCTCTAAGTGCAGAAATTGATGAATGTTGCATTTATTTCCCACTACTGGATTGTTTCAGCACTTTGGGGTAAAACAGTGAGAGTAGGTAGTTATACTTTGTGCAAGTTCCAGTGGTTTCAACACTGTTAAAAGTAAACAACGAGAGCCACCTTTCTTTTTGCCCTTAAGGAAGGCTTTAAAGAAATGTGAAACTGATTCTTATTGATGGTTTAGGGAAAAAAGAATGGTCAAGGTTAACAATCACTGCTTTTAGATTTATCATACTAACAAGTGAGATGAAGAGCTTTGAGCTATTGCATTGAATCCTTAATCTGCTACATTGTCACATATCTTTAAATGAAACACTAACCTCCAGAACCAAAAATGGTTCCAAGGTTTTGGAGGAGATGTGCTGAGCCTTGCCTTTTGACTAGGTTTAATGCAAGGGAGTTTCCGAGGGGAAAGAATCTTTTGCTTACTTTTCCCTGTAGTGTGTGAAGAAACAATGTATCAATGTATCTACAGCTCTTATTAAACAAGTGTTAATGATAATAAAGTGAAAAAAATGTTTCTTTAAAGATGGTGTAATCTGGATTTCTGTTTGTTTTGTGTGGATTAACAATTTAAATACCTAGAACAGGTTGGTTTGTTTGTTTTAAAATATGTTTGGCTGTGTTTTGTGAAGTGTGAAAGATGCGATAAAAAGACATTTTTCAATAATTTGAATAATTTTTGAATAACTGGGGTCCCATACAATTCAAAGGTAGTTTGGAGATTTGATGGTTTTGTCCCAGAGGGCATTTGAAGATGGTGTCCTTGCCAGCTAAACCAATTTAAAGCCTGTGTAAGATATGGCTACATGGACCGACTGGGAGACTGGTGAGGAGTGACATGGGAGGAGTACAACTTCCCTTAGGGGAGGATGTGACTGGGGAATTCTGAAGCATTTTGCTTCAGAAACACCAACTTGCTTTACTTGCCTTGATTGAAAGCTGTGTACGAGTTTTTTTGTGAGTGGTGTCCATGTCAAACACCAACCCTGCAATTAGTATATGGCATAATTAGTAATTTCTGTGGATAGACCCAGTCTGCAAAAGTCCCCCCTACTGTACACTGAGCAATGTCCCTTGGGAATATTTCATCTTAATTAGCTCAAGTCTGTGTTAAGCTTATTGTCATTTCCATATTTTTTTCAAATGCTGATACCTTTGATCAACCCCAGGCTGAGTTTGGAAAGCCTAAGGAATGTTGAAATCTGCAGAGCTACAGTTACTAGTGAAGTTATGGAAATGAAACCATTAATACTGGTTTGGTATGACCCAGTAGGAATTTGTCTGGAATGGTATTTCTACTGCACTTTGCTGAAGGCTGATAAAGGTGTGTTTTTTTCTTTCTTGCTTGAATTTTGGGATGAATATGTATCTAGTGAAAATTCTTCTTTCTGGCTTAATCTGATATAATGCCAGCAGTTTGTACTTCGTGGTCTGTAAACTGTTACAAAATTTCAAAAAATTCTCAGTTTTCAGAATGAGAGTAGGGTAAAGTTTGTGTTTGTTGTTTGTGAAATGGTCCTTACAAATTATAATCATAAATGAAGTAACTGGAAGCAAAGGAGCAAATACAAAGGTAGTATTGGAATTAATTTTGTGAGCTTATTAAAAATAGCTCTGGAATTTTCAAGAAATTATGTTACTTTAATGGAAATATATAGCATTAAAACATTGTTTTAAATTTGGGCATAGTACACTATTAATCAGTGCTTCTAATATGGATATTTTGCATTTAAAATAAAAGGGAATGTTCTTGGATTTGGATAGGACGTATGAATGAAAACTTGCACAGGGCTAGACAGAAGGTTGTTTTGAAGCTTTGATTGGTGATGTGCTGTGAGGTTTTCTAGTCTTTTCTCTCTGACATCTAATACTATGTTTGGATTGAAGCATTTTCTCAGATAGAAAATAACTAAAATAAGGTGTCACTGCCAAGGCAGACCTCAGCCTTTTTAGAAATGCAACTAAGAGGCCATACCCGTGATCACACTGGACCAGGCAATAGGTCTGTTTAAGGTAAATATCCTCAGAAAATGACCAGTGGTAGACAGCTGGTTGAGAAGTATAAGAAGCAAGGCAGGTAGATAGTGATAAATCTTAGGGAATATGCTCTGAATCCCCAGCCTTTCAGATCTAGAATTAGTATCTTTGTACTTGGTATCACTATATGATGTTTTCGTTGTGAATTTATCTAGTTGATCGTTGAATCTCTAATTTTCTGAAGTGAGTGACATCCAGTTGTTAGCTGTACCTTTTTTCTATTAGTACTGGCTTTTTTTGGGAGAGGTGGAGTTCCAACAGGCATCTAATAAAGCACTCAACAGCTTAGAGTCAATTAACTTTCACATTCATCTGCTTAGCTTCTGTGAAACCACAATGAAAACCCTGCATCTGAAGAATGTAGTTTGAAACACCTTTTGTCTGCTCCCTGCTGTACCCTGCCCCTGGCTTTTCCACACAATACCATTAAGAAACAAATTTTGGACACCTTCCTTTTCAGTGGTTCAGATGGTTGAATTACAAATGTAGGAGGCGTGTAAAGTCAAGTGAGTGTAGCAGTCCAAGGTAACTACAGCTGGCTGTCACAGATGAAAAAGCTTGCTGCTGGGAAGAGGAGTTTTAAGTTTCCAGATTGTGTCCTAGTTGGATCTTTACATAGCTCCTCCAGTTACAATGGAATAACCATTTTCAGCCCAGGCCATGTTTAACAGTAAGACATATAGTTGCAGTTTTAATGTAGGATTGCAATTCCTTGCAGTTCTGTCTTTTTCATCCTCTCTTTCCTATGCTTCTCAAAAGGAAGAAACATGCAAGCCTAAACTCCCAGAATCCTTATATAATTTTGCCATTGATTATGATACAACCTTATTAAGTAACAGAATAGTATAGAAGAGATGAGAATTTTGTGATGGGCAGGTGAATCTGAAGGGTGTTCTCAGGCAGACACCAGGCTATTCCTTCCTTTGATTATGATTTTGGAAGATTCCAGTAACTGGCTGTAACATAAAAGGTCAAATGTAGCACTTACCTGTTATTTTGTAAGGAAAGGTGTAAAGTTCCTTTCTTGTCTGGGCCCCGAGAAAGCTCCTAAGCAAATGTGTGGCTCGTGGGCAGTGCTGCCAGTGCTGTGCTGGGAGTACAACCCAGGGGGCTTGCAAAAGGTAAATCAGTGGTCAGGCAGTAGAGTGGAGTTGTTTGTGCTGTATAAGCCTGACGTCTGGAAGGTTGTGTTGTAGCCCAAGCAAATTGGTTAATCAGAGCAAGTTTATAAAAGTTATCTTACCTTATACTACAGCACTGATAAATGAAATGTGAGACTTTTCTTGTTTATTTGCATAGTAGTCATGGGAAGGAAGGAAGAATGTGTTATGGATGATGACTGGTATTTACTGACTGACAAAGAAGTGAGAGGCAAGAGAGCAACATAACCTCATAAGAGAGCATGATCAGATCCTTTAAAGCTAGCTGACCATCCAGAGACTGGCTTCAGATTTAAACTAGTTTAATAGGCTTGAGAAATAACTCTGTAAGCTTTTTTTTTTTTTTTCCCCAAAGACTTTTACTTAGAAATAATAAATGAATGCTTCTGAATACCTTTGTAAGTTCTTAAGTTCTTATTCCCAGGGCTCAGGTCCATAATCTGATCCCATTGGGAACTGGATTTCCAGGTAAAGAACTTAGTCTTGTTGCTGTAGGAAAGCTCAAAAAAAAAAAAAAAAAGCCTGAGAAAACAGTTTGGTAGCTGTTCATCTTGAAATTTGTTTTATTTGTTACATGGGGATCTACTTTGGAAGTACTTCAATGAAAAGTTGGACAATGGAACAAAACACTTTAAGGCTTAGCATTTAAATGTGTGTTACTTTGGTTGATTGTTTTGGTTTTCTCAAGTTTTTAGTTGTGTGGTTTTTATGTGTTTTTTGGGGGTGGAGTGGGTGTTTTGGAGTTTTTTGGTGGGTTTTTTTCGTTGTTGTTGTTGTTACATATATGTGAAGTTTTTGGATTAATTCCTGTTTTCTTGGCAGCAACAAAGAGTTGTTCCCTCTCTGCCACATCCTCGTTCACTGTATAACTGTGTTCTGCATCACGCATTGATCTTTCTTACGGTAGATTCTACTGAATGAGAACTAAACCTATCCTGCAAACTTTATTTAATCTATAGGCTAGATCTACTTCCAAAGGTGTAATTGCTAGAAGAATGTGGATTTTTCTAGCATTAATAAAATCCAGTGTGAGCAGTGCATGTTAGCATGTTTACTTATATATATATATAAAAATACACATTTATATACATATGTATATTTTAACTTTTTTTCCTGGTTCTGTTTTTCCACTTCTGCTCTATACCAATACTGCTGAAGCTCATGTAAGAGGACAGCTTTTGCTCTTGCCAGCCAGAATCTGTTTTTGCAGTGAGGGGTCCCTGCTGGGGAAGCCTTTCTTTTCCTGCTCTTTCTTCTTTCTGCAGGGTAGCAAGCATAAGGACTGCCCTCCCGTCTGCTCTGCTGACAGCCGCGCCTTCTCTGCTCTGACTGCAGCAGCTGCTGCTCCTCAGCCTGACTGAGAGAGCATAAATTAAAATACAAAGGTCTCCTGTGGCCACTCTTGGCTGGCAGTGCAATGGCAGATCAGACCTTCCTACATCATCTTCACTTGACTTTCTTCTTTTTCTCAAGAATTTTCTCTGCATTTGTATCAGTCAGTCTTTTACTACTGGGCTGAATAGAAGCAGTAATCCAGTAACTTTAAAAATTTTATATACTTGTGTCACTGGAGCAGTTTGCAGAGAAGAGAATCAGCAATGTGGGTTTCGCCAAAAGCTCAAGTCTTTCTGCTTTTCATACTGCCTGGAGGAGATGGACTGTGTGCTTTTCATGGCTGCTGAAGATCCAGAGCTAATTCCTGTTCTCCTCTCCCCACGAAGTCAGTGGGAGTGTTAGAGACAGCAGAACCATTGTGTTGTCATTATGTGTGTGTGACTGAGGGCACAGCAATGAGGGCGAGTGTTTTCTCCAATGCGCTTTTATTGCTTTGCAGCCTGGTGTCTTACAATGCTCACATAGGGGATCTCAACCCCAGAGGGTAGAGAGGGAGCTACTTATTGGTGGGGTTGAATGCCATGCCACAGAGTTGACTATGCAGAATTCCTGACCCAACTGTAGGGTTTTTTGTGGTGGGGTTGTTTTGCTTTTGCCCCGTGCTTGTCTGACATAGCAGATCTTCTTAGACTCAGTGTGCGTAATTGTGAGGGCCCTTCCATGTAGGTGGTAAGTGATGATGATGATGATGCTGCTGATTTTTAATTGTTTTGTTAAAGTAACTGTGTCTGCTTTCTCTACTTTTTCCTGCTTTAGATCCCACAGGCTGGTTGGCTTATTGGGCATTTGGCTCATGCCAGTGGCATTGAATATTCTTTTGTAAGAGTGCTCACGTTTTAGCTAGTCCCCTTATCTGTCTTATCTATTTCAGTCAGAGTCTGAATTCCAGCACCTTTGTGGGAAAAAAATTAAACTCACTAATATTTTGAGAGTTTGTTTGGTTTTTATTGTTTTAACACTTCTTGAAATGTCTTTTTTTCTTTTTTTTCCCCTTTTTTTTTTCTTTTTTTTCCCCCTACCATGGAATGCAATGTTCAAGTTGCACCCTCTTGTGTTGGAGCTTCTGTCATGTTGGATTTGTCTTCAAGGCATTGTCAGGATTGGAAGGCAGCCCCAAGGAAAAGCATTTCAGTAAATGGTTTATTTTTAGTCCCTGAAAATCATGTAAGACATGAGAACCTGTTTTCTTTAATTCTGTTTGTATAATTGTGAGATAGTCTTCAATGAAGGTTTGTTCAGGTCCTCTACTCATTTTATCCACTGCTCTCTGGATTATGGATATGGAGGTTCTCCATTATTTGTGCAATGACTCAATTATTTCTCTTTAATGTAGATATGTTTTGGCTTTAAATGCAAGGCTCTGCAGCAGTGAAAGAATATGCAGGCTGAATACCATTTTGTCATACTTAATAATATTCCACATTGTGAAAGCCCAAAAGCAAAATATGCCTAAGCTTAGAACCTTTTTATCCACAACTTAAAAAGTTGTGTTACATTTAAAATGTCTTGATTTCTACAATTGGCAATGGATTTGGAGGGAGGAAAGTATCAGGACTTGCTCATGCTGTTTGTTTTATCATGCTGATTAGGCAAGTGAAAGCTACCTTGGTGGTGGGGCAAGCGGACAACATTGTGCAAGTGAACTGTTGTATGAAAGCAAAATGCACATGTGATGAAAAATGTGTGTCCCTTTTCTTCAGTAAGTTTCATGCTAGTAGCAGGTGCAGATGAATAGCTGGCATCCTGTATTTCCATGTCACGTGCAGCAGGATGAGTGGGAAAGCAAGTGGCTGTGCAGCACCCACGCTGAGGTGCAGTGGCAGGGTGCTTCTGTAGCTGTTGGTAACTCTTCCTCTGTAACTCCATCCCAACTGGTACAAATGAGAGTGGGTCTGTAAGGTGAACTTTCCAGCCAGGGCTTGCATTGAGTAAACTGGTCTCTGTTGGCTGCTCTTCTGGAGAGCTGTTGTAACAGCGTGTTGACTCTTCCTTTCTTTTTTTTTTTTT
>VXAC01002401.1:68566-225941 GCA_013399225.1 Rhipidura dahli
TTTTTTTTTTTTTCCCTTTTTATCTTAAATGGTGAGCTTTCTACATGGGGAGAATGAGAAGTATTCTGTACATTGATTTGCTGTTTGTGGTGATGTGAAGGACTGTAAATTTCTGCTTAATTCTGATCAGTTCAAGAATGTTTTGGTACAAAGAGTCCAGGGTGTGGTGAGATTACCCAAGAAATTTGTTAAGGACACATAAAGTTAATTGCGGGAATATTACTGTTCCTGTCAGCTGATGGTACTCACTTCTTTTTTGGTTCTGAAATGGTATCATCCTTGAATACATTTTTGTGAATCACTGTCATTTGACTTGCTTGTCGGTTCAGAAGATTGGTTTTTGTGTAAAGCTCCTCCCTGTCCTTTCCTGGCTGATTAAATAAATGACATTTTTCTGAACTTTTGGCATATCTTTGTGTTTGTGTTATCCTTTAAAGGGGAGGAAGAGAACCGAAAACCCTATCTACACCCTCTTCTTATTTAATACTGTAACTAAAAAACGGACATGAGTTCACGAGGGCACTTTTGATGTTTGTGCTGCTCTCTTCTGCAGGCAGGAAAATAAGCAAATGGGAGCAGTAGTTGAAGTACTTGGTAGAATACTGTGATTTGCAAAGACTGTAGGAGCAATACAAGTAGCATTGGTGGTGATTTCTTTTTTTCAGGCAATGTTCTTTCCACCCTCAGTATAATCAGTACGCTTTGATTACAGCTTGCTGTCTAATATGAGCTGAAGAGGCTCAGTATCAGACAGGGGAGGGTGGAGCTACAGTGTAGTATTCATTGGCCTGGCACTGGTATGATTCAGCTGACAGTTTTTACACTTTCTGGCATGGCCCTTTCACAACATAAGATACTTTGTTCATTCGTTAGTATTGTGCTAGGTGATTGCCATCAAACAGGCTGATCATGAGAGTTTGAGTATTTTGACACTTGTTTGGGGTTGACTGCCCTGGCCGATATGCTCCTGTGGGTACTGTAATAGTATAAATAACTGTGCTTCTTGTTTTGACCATGTATATTCTTGAAATGTCATTTCAAGTGTAACAGTGAAGAACACATTAGTGAGAAAGAATGAGGCATGCAGCTGTTGGGTTGTTCTCTTTTTTGACATTGACCTACTTAATCTTCCCAGGACCTTCCATTTTTTCATGGAAGCATGGGAAACAACTGCTGATACATTACCTTGAGGACATTGAAAAGTATTGTTCAAAAGGGTAGTTTGTTCTGTTCTGTTTCCTCTACTTCTTACAGCAGTAAGGCTTGGCCTGGTTTCTGTGTTAAGAAGCCGGTTACTCAGACTGGGTCTCTCTTACAGGCTATAGACAAGCACAGAAGAAATATGCCCAGAATTTGGTAAGGTTTTGGACTGAAATAGTAGGCTGTGGTTTGGTGTGGTTTGCTGTTGTCACTGCTTTGGTCAGAATTGAGTAGGCTGTTCAGGTAGCTGGCTAGTTAAAATACACTTGCATTAAGAATTTTTATTTTGGCATTAAAACAACACATTGTAAGTAAAGTCCTTCCTTGCTGATCTTGCATTTGTTCCTAAATTCAGAAGTGCCTGTGGAAAAATAGAGATCATTTAGTTTTGAGCAGTAACTGAAAAACTAATCCTGTACTCCAGAATATCATGAATTGTGTATTCTTTGCTCCATTGAGTGAAATATGACTGGTGTGACCTACTTTATTTGCATATTTAACATACTGGCTACTTTTTGTTAGGGTGTTTTTTTTTTTCTAGTTTCCTAGGAAACAAATGCTCTCGTATACTAGAGTACAGCTATTGTATGGAGACACTGCCTGTCTGAGCATTGTTCTTTTGTAGGTGGAAGGCTTTAAAGGGGAAAAAGCTAGAGTTTTCAAAAAAATATTTATTAAGTGAAACAGCACAAGGATGTGTTTCACACTGCTGTTGAGTGTGAGTTCCTCAATATATTTGTATTTTTCTCAGCAGGAATATCTATGTTGTAATGGTTTATCTAGTGAAACTGCTGCCTATGTTTTCATTGAAGGCAAATGGGAAACCAAAAAAACCAAAATGAGTAACTATTAAATGGTTGTTCTTGTCATCCTTGCTGAGCACTGTGTAGATGTGTATTTCTAGAAGTGTTTTATTTTGTATCATGTGGAATGGAAACAATAATGCAGAATTTGGCATTAGAGTAGATTTCAGGAAGTAGTATTTTTGCTTGTGGAGTAGGTAAAGAGAAGGGTGGGAAACCTTTTGAATGTAAAAATTATCTCAAGTTTGTTTTGCTGCTTTATTTTTTAGCCCAATATTTATTGTTGCAAGGTTAAAAAAATAGGTGTGGTTGTTGCACTGTTAGATTTGAAGCTGTGA
This sequence comes from Rhipidura dahli, assembly GCA_013399225.1. Lineage (NCBI taxonomy): Eukaryota > Metazoa > Chordata > Aves > Passeriformes > Rhipiduridae > Rhipidura > Rhipidura dahli. The sequence continues at coordinate 70,908 of VXAC01002401.1, forward strand.
TGGTGGAATGGTTTTAGGATTGGTAATGCTGAATCTTACTTAGTGGTGAACAAAAACTGGCTCACTGGTTGAATTGTCTGGTGAGCTAAAAAGTGGTTGGGAGAATGTTGTTGAATTTTGAGAATACTGAGCACATTGGAGGAGAAAGAATAAAGGGGAATCCGTGAGCTTTTGGTAGTGTGTGACAAATAGGTCTGAGTGCTTATCTTTGAAAGTGCCGCACAGTTCTCCTTTGGTCTTTCTACACTGACTTCAAAAACTCAGGTAAGGACCAGTGCTCAATGGTGCAGGTAACTTACAGCTGTCTCTCTGAATGTGTAGCATGTGGTGCCAGTCGCTCAATACACACAGCCTTGGTGTCTGAGCTGTGCTGCAGGGGCTTGGTGCTTGTTATTCTGATAATTTTCTCTTCTCTTAGTCTACAGCAAGTTGAGAAGGGAATAGTGGCAGGCTGGGAGAAATCCACGTAGTTCTGCAGTTCCTTGCCAGGACTTTATTTTGTGCTGCCTTTATTCAGCTACTTGCTGGGGGAAGGACAGGTAGCTGGCAGTAGCAATGTATGATCATGAGCTGCCTAGAAAAGTGAGCAAAGTAAGGGGATGTACTGGGAAGTGAAGCTTGCTGGTTTGTAATTGTTTGGGGGTTTGAGATTTAACAGGTAATTTCATCCATATTTGCCAGTAATAGGTATATAATGTATACTTTTTGCATTCTGTAAGGGTTAGAACTTTCAAAAAGCTAAATATCTTTTGATAATAAACTGCAGTGGAGGCCTCTGCTTAAGTGTGATGTTTTTGTTTGTTTTGTAATTAAAAAATTGAAGTTTTCAAAGTAAGACTTTAATGCAAGAACTGGGGGTGAAAGGTGAGTGAAGCAGAGTGAAGACCTAACCAAGTACATCTTCAGCAGTCTAGAATCCCATCCGTATGGCACTAACAAGGCTTTCTGATCATAAAGGCACAAATCTTTGGTGTTTGGCTACTGCTGGAGGCTGGGGAGAGCTCTTTTCGGCTTTGCCAAGCAGGGGAGTTGCTCTTTTGTGATTGCTGCCACAGCTATTACTGGTTATTAGTTCTTCAGAATGAGAAGGTGGTGAGCTGCAGAGCTTTTGGTACAGTCACAGCTCTGTGAAAGTTCACTGTTGCAGAGACATATGATGTGCGTCAGTGTTCATGCATGACCTGGTGAAGTTCAGAGCACTATTATATGTCATTTGGGACGCTTCTATTCATTCCTAAGTTTAATTCACCAATTTACCTGATTAGTGATGGGAAAATGGCAGTACAGTCATCTTCATACTACCTTGCAAAGTCAAGGTATCCAAGTTTATCATAGAACCATTTAAATTGTAAAAGACCTGTTGGATCATTAGGTCTAACCATAACTTTAATTGCTGCCAAATCCACCTCTAAGCCATGTCCCTAAGTGCCACATCTGCCCTGTATTTTGTGGTGGATTCCTATAACAGAGTGTGCTTTGTGAAGGGAAGAAAATGAGGATTTTTCTTACAAGAAAGCTTTTTTTTGGGTGTTAGGGGAAGGTTCAGATTCTGTGTGATGAATTCTGCATATGGATCAGAGGGTGATCTTCCCAGGTGGTTGTCATGTGGCTTATCCAGTGGTTTTGCCTCATGGAAAGAAAGTAGGTGTCTGACATTGCTCTGGATGTTCAATACCAACATCAACTGATGTTCATGAGTACCTGTTCCTACTTGTGCTTGGTCAAAAAGATGACTGACTTCTAATAATGAAAGATTTTACAAGTCTTTGAACTCTACACATGCCAGCTTTTTTGACTTGAGAGTACATAATGGCACTGCACCTCTTCACTAATTGCCAGTAAACTTGATCAAAGTAAACCCAGACCTGGAGACACAAGCATTATTTAACAATCTCTCCAAGTAACTGATTCAGGTTGTTGTGAAAGTAGCAGTACATGATGTGATCTGGACCTTCTGCAAGAGCTGTGTGCCAGTGCAACTGGTCTTATCTTTGTGCACATAAAATAAGACTTTCTCAACAGATACACTCAGTAATAGGCAAACAATTTCAGGTTTCAACACAAAACATAAAAGAACCCTAGTTCTCACTCAGTTAAGGCATCTAAAGTAGATTTTCACCTCTAAGGTCTGGAGAGAGGGAGAGAAAAAAAAAACCCACCAGGTCTATATGTCGTAGATCTCTTGAAGTAGTAACTGAACTGAAGTATCCCTTTTTGTGATAAATATTCAGCATGTGAATGAATAAACGATTCTTGAGAGGTTACTGCCTAGGTGGGGAGAGTTCTGGGGAGAACTCTGTGCCTGACTATTCAGTTATTAACACCCATGGATGAAGAAACTAAAATGGAGAAGCATAGAATGGAAAGGCCAAGCATGCAGGAGGGAAGATCTGTCTTGTAATTTCAGCTGGGATTTAAGCCTGTGAGCAGTGATCGTGGCAAATTTTGCAACACGCCATGCTAATTTAACCATAAGAGTCCTGTCTTATGAGTACGTTTGTTAACATTGTTACAAGCTGTTTTCTTTGAAAATGCTGAATTCCCTCCCCTCCCCAAACCCAGTGCTTACCTCTATAGCCTTTCTCCTGGTCACCTTTTAAGAGAAGGTAGAAGGAGGTTCTGGTGAGCAAAGTGGCAATTGCAAATAGGGCTGTAATTTCTGTCTCCACATTAAGCATTCCCATCTGTTGTATCTTTAATACTTCTCTTGTTTCACTTAGTGTAGTTTTTCTGGATAGTACATGTCATGCATATTTCTTGCTGCTCTTAGAGCATTTATATGCAAGTATAAAAACTCTGAACTGTGGTGTATTTGAGGTACTTGTGTTAAGCAGTATTTAATAGTGTACACAAATGCAAATGTAAAGGCACTCTGCTGTGGAACAACTAAATGTGTCATTTAGGGCAAGATCTCAACTGTTGTAGAAAATACATGTGGAAATGTTTTAGGAGTTCATTACATAACTAAGGCATCTGATTATTGTTATTCAAATGTCTTCTCATAAGAAAAGCCAAAAACTTGTAGAGGAGTTGTCCTTGTGTGTTAACGTCATCCCAGCTGTTACACAGTGCAGTGTATATCTCAAAGCAATGCTGATGCAGCATTAGGGTGCTTCACTCTTACAGGAAGGTTATTACTTCATTTAGATGCACTATGCTTTTCATCATATTTAATGATACGAGCATAGGAAATTTTTTTTTTCCTTTTAGTAAAGGAGTTCAGCTTTGAAAATCTGGGATGGATATGTACATAAAGAAGCAGTCACTCCAAATATCATTCTACCATGTTGGTTATATTACAGGATGATTTCCCTTGGCTTTCCCTTCTGTTTGTTACCTACTGTAGCTTGATAGGGAGAATCAAAATGGACTTCTGCGGGCTCCTTCCATGAGCTGTATGTGTAGCCTGCAACCGTAAGGACCATGAAGAAGCCAGTTGGATGCTTAGAAATGTGGGAAAGGATATTGGAACATAACCACACTGAGTTTCTTAAATCTGGTAAGATTACTCACCACTGCTAAAGTTAGCTTTTGGAAACCAGATGCTCTGAGGAAATGAAATTGGTGACCAGCTAAAAGAGCCATGTCAGGCAGTGGCTGCAGCTGCCTTAGGTTGCTGTTGGCTGGCAGTGGTGATGTGGGAATGTATTCTCACAACAGCTGTAGTGTTACAGGGGTCCCTTGGTATGGAGTGAATTGCAGGGCAGTGCCTACTTGGGAAAGATCACTTTCCTTACTAGGGATCCTTCTAGGATGTTGAAGGACATACTGGTGATAGGAGAAGCAGAAGATAAGGACTCTGCTCAGGTCTGTTGGTTCCCTTTGTTTTCTTCAGCACTGGTGACTGATATGTTGATCAAAACTTTAGTTCTGCTAAGTGCTATAAGTGCAAAATTAATGCTTAAGTGTTACTTCTAGATCATTGTCAAGTGTGTTCTAGTGGCTGCAGAATAGATCAGCAAGAGAGTAGCGAGGTGCAAATTACACATCTGCTGTTTTAATTCAAAGTACTTGATTTTTAGGACTCTTAAATTCCAAATCTTTATATAGTAATAATACTTTTTTTTTCTTGATGCTTCCAGTTACATCCAGTAACTTACTGCAGAACAAAACAGAAGATTGTGTCTGCTTTAATGATGCTTAGTTTGTTTTGAGCAGCATCCTTTCAGAAGAATTTTGGTGAGTTTTAGCTCTGTGTTATATGAAGTGACTGTCTGGATGGCAGATTCTCCATCTGCTGGCTGGTGATACTGTTAATTGTACTGGTGTCACTGCTGGTTTGACAGCTCTCTCAACTGAAATGGTGAAATTATATAGGTTGCAAATGTATTGTTTTTATGTCTTACTTTGTTTCCTTTGAAAAGGACATAATTCATAGTTCCAGTTTAGAGAACAGCTAAGAAAGTTGTGTCTTGAGGAGGAAGCAACCTCTTTGCCAGGGAATGAACATTAGAGGGAAGATCTGAGGCTTAAGAACTGTTGCTGATCAAAAGTTACTGGCATAGGCACAGACCAAACCCTGCCAGGAAGTGCATCAGTATATGTATGACCCTGAAAAGGAAACCAGGATCAGCTGTAGGAGAATGTAGTGGAGGTTCTCTGTGGTGGTGTCAGTTTTCTTTCTGCATTTAGCCAGCAGTTTTTTGCTGGCTAAATGTAGTGGTGCAGTGAATTTGAAATGATAGAAATGTAAAAAGATTTCTTTTGCTTGCAGATGTCAAACATCAAGCAATTATCACAAGTGTATTGAAGATACTTTTTAATGATAGTATTAAATCTGTTATGCTTTGGTTGCTTTTTAGTTACCTGTAGTTCAGGCTTGTTCTCACTTGTTGTTTTTTTTTTTTTTTTTTTTCTCCATTTAATGCAAGTTGCTTGCTGTAGGACTACACAATGATTTTTACTTTTACTCTCTAGTGAATTGCTGTATATAAGTAGTTATACAGTTTATTTTGTTCCTTGCTTCATTCCAGTGTATCATCAGTTCTTATACCATGTAAACCCCTGCATTTCAACATTGTTTTGCAACCTGCTTTGACCTTTTTTTAAGTGCTACTGGCATTTTTGCGTTATACCTTAGACATGGAGATGAGTGATTAACCTGCAGAATAGCAAGCGTGGTTTGGGTTATTTTGACCTGAAATTTCTGGGGTATCTTTTTCAGGATTACAGTAGTGTGTCATTTTTCTTTTTCTTTTGCAAACACGGTGACTAGTGTATGAATACTACATGGGATAGGAGAGGAAGGTTCTCTTACTTTTAGACCAGATTTTCCTTAGCAGAATTTCAGGGAAGAGGAAATTGGTGTTTTGAATTTGCTGCAGTGACATGTAGCCATGATTATGAATGAAGTGCATGAAAATTGCAGAGATAGGCTGCATGGCTGCTGTGCTGCCCTTTCACTTTTATTGGCTCTTTGTGTGGGATGGTGGCACCCCATCCTACTAGTGGTGACAGACGATCTTTGTGTCCTACCTGCACTTTGAACCTGGAGTGGTTGGTGTTCATCTGTGTTCACTCATGAGTCATTCTCTTCCAGTGCTTCCTTAATTAGCTTAGAACACTGCATTCCTGCCCTTTTCCTAGGAATATGCTTTTCCTCCAAGGACAGGAAATGAAATGCAGCCCCATGCTCCTGAAGCAGCAGATGGAAAACTTTTTGTTGCAGAGGTTCTTTTGTTGTTAGTTGATCCATGAATTTGAGTTTCTCTTCAGATGTGGTTAGGTGTACTCCTGTTGCCATCATTAACCACTCCTAGCTGCTCATGCTATCAGCAGAGCTCAAGGAAAGAAGCAGCACTGCTGGGAAGAGTGATGTGATGAAACTTGTTTTTCATATTCAAGAGCAGCAGAGCTACCTGCACATGAAAAGGCTTTTGTAGTGAATGGGTTTTTCTCATCAGCTGAAGTGGGACTTTATCTTAGTATTTCCTTCCAGAAGCTGTGGTTCTGAGTTTGCTATAAGTTGCTTTATTGTGTGAGTTGTATTGGCACTGATGCTATTGAAAGCCTATTTTACATGACAGTATAATAGTAAATTTAGGTGAATGCTTTTAAAACCTTTCACAAGAGCTGAGATTCAACACTATAATTTTTGCTTGGGTTATGTTGCAAAGAAATGATTTTCTACCTTCTTTGAATAATCTGTAGGGAAACAAAGCAATTTAAAGATCAACAAACAGAAGCTCATCAAAATACTTCTATAGTAGCTAGTGATAAATAGTTTTTTTCTATCAGTGGATTGTTGCTGATTCTAAGTATTGTTCCCTGGTAATTAATTACTTGAGCTGATTTTGTTTTTTATACTAGAAATATTGTTGTGCTCCAGTCCTGTGCTTATTGATCATGTTGGAGTGTCTGTATCAGCCCTGAGATGGAGCTTTTAATACGAAAGTTATGCAGCATCCATTTCCTTATTGTCTTGACTGGAGCTGCCCCAAGCTGGCAGTCTTCAGACTTGCAGCTGCTTTGCTATATTGTGCCAACACTGGCTGGGGAGAGGCAGCAGGCAGGGAAATAGCCTTTCCCAAGGGGAGGCTAATTTAAAATACTTTAGAAATTATGCATTTCCAGAAAGGGATTAATATGGGGAAACTTAGCAAAGGTTTTTGGAAAAAGTGTGCTGGTTTGCAGATGATCTTGTCTCTGGGTTTTTGTGTGTGGAGTTTTTTTGCCTTGAAACTAGGCAGGCAGATTATGGCAAATGGAATTATTTCAGCCCTTATGTTACAGAATTGTAAAGTAGTTGAAATATCTGCTTGGTACAGACAGTTTAGATAGTAGTTTGGATCTGGAAGGCCAGAAAGAATTAATGGAGATTTGCCAGATGCATCTTTTAACAGAGTTGATTTTCTGATAGGAAACTGGTCAGTAGGTCTGCTCAGTGCTGCCCAATGCCAGGAAGTAAATGGTCTCTTGGGGCCAAGTGTCCAGTGCTGTGGCCAGGCTGATTAAATTGGGCTGATGTTAGGGGGTTGCCATGAGGGAGCACATCTGCACAGCTTGGAGTCAGGGATGGGTAAAAGAGCCACTCTGTGGATCTGTTTTCCAGCCAGCTCTGTATTTGACACAGCCGGGCTTGCTGGACTGAGCAGAAAGTGTGGGGTGAGCACTGTATGGGCCTGTGCCACATGGTGCCAGTCACAGCAGCTGTAGTGTTTTGAGTTGATCAGGCTTGGGTGCAAAGCACCACAGGTAGCTTGAGGGGGCCTTGCCTCATCCCCGTGTGACAGGCTCAGGGTCCAGGCAGCTCCTGCTTCGGCCTTGGGATATGCCCTGCTAATTTCTTTTTGTTCCTGCAGAGCAAAACCAGCCTGAGTGCTGTTGCCACACACACTGTCCTTCCTTCTCCACTGAGTGGAGGGCTGCTTTTAAAAACAATTATCACAGAATTGGTGAGTTGGAAGGGACCCACAAGAATCATGGCGCCTTACTCTTAAGTGAATGGCCTATACGGGGCTGGAACCCTCGAGCTTATCAGGCTGCACAAAATGCTGTGTAGCTCTCAAGACCTGAAGCTGGTGACTTGAGATAGTAATTCTCCCCAGTAGTGGTTAGCATGTGTGGATCTGTACAAATACCTTTTGTAAATCTTACCTAATGGCTCCAGTCTTTGACTGCCGTTTCTTTTCATTTTGAATAATTTTGGTGCATTGCATTGCACATCTTTTGTTTACAGCCTTGTAGCAAATTTTCTGTATGAGGCTTAAATTTGGAGGACTTATTATCAGTTCTAACGTGTTAATGGTTCAAGTATAGTGCCAAATCGACAGTTTGTTCAGTTTTTAATTGGGATTATCTTATATTTGGCAGTTTTTTGTACATGCCAGTCATTCTACAATTTTTTAAAAAATGAAATCAGGTTACTTTGGTTGTCCAGTTTCTGAGGTTATTGCTCCTTCTGTGAGCACTTGGAAAGAGAGGCAGCCCACTTCAATTAATTGTGTTGTAACTGTCCTGGTGGCTATGACAAATTGTATTAACTCTTCTGTACTTCAGAGAAAAAATGAAATGGAAACACAGACTTGATGCAAAGGGCTGGCTTTATTTGGTAAGATGTGTTTTGGTTTGAACTTTCACTTGTTTTCAGCAGCATTGTTGGCTTGATGTTTTGATGCATAGTTGTTTCTGGGGGCTCCTGAGTTGATAACTGTATACAGGTATAGGTAAAGGATTCTGTTTCATGTTTTATGTTGTATGTAATCTTGCTTCTGAAAAGTTCAGCTGGGTCTTCCATGCAGTTCCTCAATTCAGCCACTAATTTTGTTTTGTCTTGTTTTGGGTTTGTTGGGTTTTGTTTGTTTGGGTTTTTTGTTATTGTTTGTTATACTGATATCTCAAAATCATAAGGCTTATATGTGACTAGTCAGCATAATTTGTGACTAGTTCAAACTATTTTTTGAGGGCGAGGAGGAATGTAATGAGTTTTGTGAAGTCTTGGTCCTGTCCCATGTCCCATGGCCTGTCCTTTCAGTGGACTGAAAGATGGCACTGCTATGTGACAATTCACGTACCAACACTCTTTAAACTTTTGCTGACCTCTTGTCAAGAACATAGAGGAAGTAAGGTGCTAAATGTGTTATCCCCTTCTTCTTCCTCTGTAATAATTCTGAAGCCCTTTGGTCCACATCTGCAATATTTATTGGAAGGAAAATGAATATATACCTTTGATCCTGTCCAAACACCTTATTCAAAGGGATGGAGTAGGAACCTGCTGCAGAGGACCCTGTTTTATAGACAGGAGCTCTGAGCAGTTAAAGTTCTGAGCTGCCCTCTTCCTGAACTTGAAAGAGGAGGGAAAAATAAAAAAGCTAAGAATAACTGAAGCATCCCTTAGTACTCAGATCCCGACTCTGTTGCCAAAGGAGAGCTGCAGCAAAGCAAGAGGCTAAGCTATGTATGATGAGTTAGTGCAACCCTTGAGTTACCCTTGAGTTATTAGTTGAGCATAGGAGGAGATGGCCTGGCTTTCAAAAGGAACTATTAGCAGAGCACTACTTGATACTTGGCTCTGACATATTCCCAGGGATATGAATAGAATTCTTATGTTGCAGCATGTAAGCAGGATGAGAATGCGTCTACTACAGCAGTTGGTGAAAACAACATATGCTTAATGTTATGAAGACTTAAAGACAGATGGTGTCCCATAGAATAATTATATAACAGCCAAAATTTCCTTAACAAATCTTTTTATAATAGCTGTGATAATTACTCATAAATAGCCAGTCATTTCAGTATTTTTTTGTTACATAAATAGAGCAGAGATCTAGTTTAGCCCCTCTTAAACTCTTGTGTGAGTTTGTTCTTTAGTCTGGGTTGTTTTTTTCACTTGTCATTTCTAGTCTTCCCTTGTTTTTGACAAAAGGCCCAAGTGATGTGCACTTCTGTCCAATCAAGTGAAATAAATCTGAAAATGTCACCTCTCCCTTACATCTGCCTCTTTTAGGCTATTTTCTTTGCCTTCATGGACTCTCTGTGTTTTACTTCTCCCAGTCTCTGTCCAAAGAGATTAAAGTTCCCATAAGAAATTGGTTACTGCATGTTGCCCTGTAGTCAGCCTTGGAGGAATGGAGTATAGAATTAAGATCTGTTTTCTGGGAACTGCTGGCTTTCATCCAAGATTTTATACCCATTTCTTCAGCTGTTATCTTGGATGTTTCTTGCATGACTCTTGAGTGGACTGGTAAGTTGTGCAGATTTCTGGGAAAGAGTTTTAGAAATGGGTATGAGCTGGGCAACTACTTCTGAGGCATCAGCGTAGTAGTCTTTGAAGCACCCTGTGGCCCTGATTGATCTGGCATAAAGATGAACTGCCTGCTAGCAAAGGACAGTTGCCTTTTGATGAGGATTTTAAGGAATGGATTTAACAAACAATGTCCTTTCTTACCTCTTTAAGTCTAAGCCTTTCAGTATCCAGTAGCTTATAACCCATCTGCTTTCTGTATCCAAAGGGCAATTTACCAACTCCTTGCAAGCCACAGGTCGCTCCTCGACTGGCATCTTGGGGGAAGGGATAGAGAAAAGCATTTTTTCCAGGTTGTTGCCTGTATCGTGTTTGTGCTGATTTGTGCTTTTACTGGCAAAGGTAATATGCAGGTCAGGGCTTCAGATACAGGTCATGTTAAGTAGGCCGGCCAAGGTTAGGGAGATGTCAAACTTGGGAGAGACATTATTCTGCTAACACAACATTTTAAGTAATGCCAGCCAAAAGTAGAAGCATATATTGAGCACTGGCCAGGTTGTCTGCAAAGTGTGCTTCTTATTTAAAGGCCTCTTTATGTGAAAGTGTATGTCTGCTTTCCCCAAAGGAAGCCTTGCTAGCTTCCTTGCTAGCCATGGACCTTTAGCAATCAAAACAGATGAGGGTTTGAAGAAGTAATTATAGGAAATACAGCAGCAGAAGTACTTCAGTAAATGCCACTACAGTTTCTCAGCCGGAGAAGTGCTAATAGTGATTTCCTTTGGGACACCACACTTTATTCTCAGTGGTAGATACAAGTCAGGCCCTTGACAATTCTGCGTGAGTGAGTTACAAGAAGTTCCTCATAGCAAGAGCAATGCAGGACTGCAGAGCAGTAGAGGTTGCTTGTGTTAGCCAGGTCATTACTCTGAAAATGAATATGCCTTGTGTGCTCCTATGCACAGCACTACTTCCATTTACAGTAGTGTCAGCCCTAAACAAATATTCTCCAGCAGTAAGCTGGAAACTGATCAAAAGCTTCTGCTTGCTGGGGCTGTATCTGTCCAGGAAAGGATCCTGGAAACTGGGCATTCACCTGTGAAAGCACAGGTGAGGAGAATATTCAGGAGTTTTGGGGTGTGGGGGAAGAGGCTCTTTGCTAACCTTTGTATGTTACCAAATAAAACCATTTCCAATAATAATAAATTAAGGAAAATCTCCCTAAGGTCAACCAATTTCTCAAGAATCTATTAATAAAGAAATACAAATTTGTTAAAATATAACCAAGAAAGTGTCTAATTTTCTACTTTTATTTATTTTTAGGAGGAAGTGTTCTCCTAAGTTTCTTGTTTCAATATGGAATTGTTTATTTGGCTGGTAATGTGGTTGATTTAATCTCTCTGTCTTCAGAAGATATTCAGATCAGATTCAGCCCATGGCTCAGACAAATTGAGAAATTAAACAGGACAGTGCCTTTAGAATCTTAAACAAGTTTCCAAACAGCTGGACTCTTGACTACTCTGTGGTGGTAACTTTCATGATTTTCCATCCAAGAAAGCCAGTGATTTCTTGGTCTGGATATTGTTAGGACCCTTCAGGACATTTAAATGTTTTATTTTTCAGGTCTAATATAGTTTTTGTTTTAAAACTTTTAAAATGTTCTTTCACATCATGTATTTGAATTTTTAGCTCATTTCCAAAGAATCTTTCTCTTCCAGTGCATGACTTGAGTGTTAACTGTAGAGTCCCTGTTAATCAGCAATGTCAGCTGCTCATGAGATAGGCTGCTCACCTGGCTCAGGCAGCGTAACCTGCTTTTAATGCAGCTTTTAATGACCAGTTGATTCCCCTCAAAATGCTAGTTGGCATGGAGTTTCTTCTTGCTCCTGGCCATAAAATTGCAGTTTCTTGTGCTGGGTCCCAGCTTCTCTGTTTATCAGCTCCCATGACTTTGCTTGTTCACAATGATCAGTGTGGTTTGTTGTGCTGTTTTTATTTGCATCAACTAGAAGCAGTATGACTTACAGTGGGTGTCTAATATGCACACTCAATGATTGAAAACTGTGTTTATTCTCTGAAAAAGCAGTGAGATTTGTGTCTTTGGCCTAAATTATTTCCTATGCCACTTTTTAAACTATTTTTCCCTCCCTAATTTATTGTCAGGACTGACAATAAACTGACTGAACATTTTGTCATGGTTTTCCAAGATGATCAAAATCAGTATTTCTAGCAGGTGGTATAGCTGCCTGCATTTATCACAGTGAGCTTCTTATCTTTTTCCATGTCCTACTTCATTTCAGCCCGTTAAAATAACTCCAGTGTCATCAATCTTGTTGTTATTTTATATGGAGACCAGATTTTATATGTAGTCGGATTTGCTTGGACAAATGAGTACACAAATTTTGCATCAAAATATCTGTCCTCTTTTTCTGGGTGTGCATCTTATTTGAAACCCATTTAAGAACGATGTGTATTTTGTTTGTTTTTAATTTCTTGGTCATTCTATAACTTTCTTGATTACTGTTTGTATATAAATTAAGTTGAAAAGACACATCGCTTATAATATTTAATATAGTGAGTATTTTGGACTACTCATTTTTCTTTTTATTTGCCCATGAAAACTAATGAACCAAGCAAAAGGAGGATCTCAAGTAATGACTAACAAGTTAACTAGAGCTAAGGGTAACAAGTAGTTAGAATTGTGTGGGAAAAGATAATTAATACGAGGTCCATAAACCTGCTTCTTTATTTTGAGGATTTCAATTTTCTAGTATTGAGAATTCAAGAAAGGCTTTAAGGCTTCAAGTAGTATTGCTCCTTGTTAATCAAAGGAGTTGTATGGTGGTGACCTGAAGGAGTAGAATGAGTCTCTTTCTCAGTAGGTAGGAAATCTCACTGACATTCCTGCTGAGCAGGTAGATATGTATCTGAGCAGGTTTCTTGCATGAGGAGTAGGAGTCAGATAAAGTGTAAACTGATTTTGTTAGAAAACAGAAGTTTGGTTTTCTGGAATAGTCTGGGAAGCTGTCATTCCTCTTAAAAGGTTCTTGAGCATTAAATCCTACCTAGAAAGGTAATTCTTATTCCCTTTATTCAGAAACTGTTGCAAATTCTCATTGGTGAATGACCTGAGCCTTGCTAGAATAATCCATGTGTATATGTGTGTATTTATATACACAACCATATACACACAGGTTTTAATATTGCTGTATATCACAGAAATTGCTTAACACTTCTTATTCTTGCATTTTTCATCAACCTGATTTGCTTTGTCCTTCAAATGTAATGTAATTTTCCTTTATAAATTGCCTTTTTCATTCAAATAAGGGTAAAATTCTGGTCATTCTGTTATAAATATGATTGTAGCAGACATCTGTCTTGTTTGCAAGTTATCTTTTAGTATTTTCTAGTAATTAAATGTGGTTTCTTTTGTAATGTAACTTTGCTAATTGTCATGCTTTAAACCTCAGCTGGCAACAAAGCCGCAAGAGCTGCTCAGTCCATGCCTCCGTGCTGGGATGGGGGAGAGAATTGAAAGAGTAGAAGTGAGAAAACTTGTGAGATGAGATTAAGAGAGGTAAACAGATAAAGCAAAAGCTGTGTACACAAGCAAAGCAAAACAGGAAATTCATTCAGTACTTCCCATGGGCAGGCAGGTGTTCAGCCTTTCGCAAGAAAGCAGGGCTCCATCATGTATAACAGGTACATGGAAAGGAAAATGTCATCACTGAATGTCCTCTCCTTCTTTCTTCTTCCTTCCCTCTTTATATACTGAACATGATGTCATTTGGGATATTCCTTGGGTCAGTCAGGGTCAGTTGTCCCAGCTGTTTCCTCTCTCAACTCCATGTGCACCCCCAGCCTCTTTGCTGGAGGCATGGGATGAGGGGTAGGAAAGGCTTTGACTGTGCAAATGCTGCTCAGCAGGAATGAAAGTATCTCTGGGTTACCAACACAATTTCCAGCACAAATCCAAAATATACTCCTTACTAACTGCTGTGAAGACAATTAACTCTATCTCAGCTAAAACCAGCATGCTGATGGAAATAGGGGCTGCTTGCAAAAGAAAGGGGTTAGGGGATAAAGCAGTGAAATGTTGCAAATGAAGTTAATTGCTAATATTGGTGTTTCTTATGTAGTCCTTAAAAATGACTATATTCTGTTCATTCTTTTGGGGGGAATGGCTAAAGAGAGTTAGCGTTTGATGTTGATATTATGGTGGTGAATGCAACAGTTGCTAGCATTTTGCTATAGAATATTCTCTCAGCTTTCTCCAACTGATACAGCTTCTTTGCCTATTTTTAGCAGTAGGAGTCAGATCTTAAAAAAAAAAATCTTTGCTACTACAAGGCAAACTGCACTAATATTTTACCTATTCTAGACCACGGTGTTGTGTGGAAGGTACAAGGTTCATGAGAAAAAGCTTATAAGCATCAGTTTGTTGGTATGTGATTTATACCCATGAAAATCCATTTAACTATTTTAGGCCTTTCGTGCCCATGATTCTAAAGTGGATCTGTTGTCTGTCACAGTTGGAGGACAGAGGCACTTACATCCTCAGGAAGATGCTAGTTTGGAGTAGTGAATTAGCTCCCTTTCCGTGCTGGGGATAAAGAAAGGTAGGACTGTCAGATTTCTCCAAGTGATCATTTGCAGCATGTCTGAAGTCTTTTGTAGTGACCTATAATATATGACTTTAAACAATAACACTGAGAGTATTGAGGTGTAAAGGATTTTTATCCTTAGTGTGTAGTGCCAAGTCTGAAAGTCTAAATTAGTCTCTTCAGTTTGCTAATTTTTATTTCACTCACAAAACCTTTCAATACATTCGTCTTGTACTAGAAGAAAAAGCATTCAGCTGAAAAGCAAAAAATGTGTATTCATTGAAGGCATGGGAGATGGGATGAGACATGGCAAAATAATTACAATGACAGCTTGTAAGTTAGTCTGTATTAGCTTTAGTTTAACCTTGTTTTTACAAGTTTTTCTTCGTTTTGTGGTATTTGCCTTTCTGGAAATTTAACACCACCTTATAACCTGTTACTTGAATCTCAGAAAGATGATAAAAGGATTTCGAAGACAAATGAGCTTCTCTTATTGATACTTGGCAATGGAAAACTGCTAATAGTTTGATTTGATTGAGGTCTTTAAGGAAAGCTTATTGAGAGACTGAGAACAAATCCCAGTGTGCAAAGTTCCAAGAATGTCAGAAGGGATGTTGAGCTAAGCAAGGAGTTTTAATGAAGTCAAATGTAAAAAAAGAGCATAGAAGAAATAAAAGCGAAGACAGGCAGAGGATATGTGCAAACACCCTTTGGGCACAGGGGATGCCACCCAGCAGGCCAAAGCCTGGTTGCAGTTCATACTAGCTTGGGGCATTAAAAATTGCTAAGGAGGGTCTCTAAAAGTATACCAGTAGCAAAAGAAAGTTCTTTGGAAACACAGGTGTTTTGTTGAATAGGGAGACAGCTTAATAATGGATCATACAAGGAAGGCTCCAAGTACTCAGTGTTTTTTGGCTCAGGAAAGCAATAGAACAGGGACTTAGCAGAGAAGCTGATGGGTTCTGCTGTCCTTCTATTAGAGCTTTAGTTGATATCTCACCTGTCTCATCTTTGATTAAAGTATCAGCTTATTGCTGTTTCTGTTGTGAACACAGAGTACAGGTTATTCCTTTTTCCTTATGCAGTGGTTAGAGTCTATTACCAGTTTGATATCCTTTATGTTGTAAATAAAGATTCTAAGCCTGTTGGGGTTTTTTAGGCCAACAGCGACTTCTTTGTGTTCTTAGATACTCTAAGAAACCCATGTCTTTGTAAAAGGTAAGTGCCTAAAACTAGATGTAAGACCAAGATAAGCTTTATAGGGACGAAATAGAACATAAGGATTACTGTCTGTATTTTGCAGGATATATGGCTTCAGTTTTAAGCTCCTCTGTGGAGTAGGGTTTTTGTGTAGTGGCTTTTTATTGTTGACTCAACTTAGAATTTACCTTAGGTCTTTAAGATGCTTACTATTTTTGATCTTTAATTTTTTTAATTACGCCCACTCAGTAAGGAAGTAGTGTGTGACTGGATTTTCCAGAGAAGCACATAGTTATTGTGGCTGAAATTACAGCAGTGCTTTAGTGTTGCCATTGGAGGGAGGAAAAAGGATGGGAAGTGGGGGATTGTCCTGAGCAATTGATGTGCTATATGGGTATATGTATATGTAGCTGGGGCCTTGCAGTCTGGGCAGAACTTACTTGCACTGAGAATCTTAACCAGCATCAGTCATTTGAATAATCCTGTATTGGATCCTTTTCTGTGAGGAGCTGCCACACGCTGTTCTCTGCACTGCACTTCTGCACTTGGTTGTGTCAGCTTTTGAGGAGCTCCTTGTATGTTGACTCTGCTGAATGGATGATTTCATTCTGTCTGGATCTCCAGATTCTGTTAAAATAAACATGAGGTCTCATTCTGACTGCTATAGGAAGACCTATTAAATATGTTGTTTTCTTTTATCCTGCTGTTTAAAAAAAATTTGAATGATACAGGACAGGCACCTGGAAATTACTCGTCATGTCCTTGCATTTCAGCAGGGAGATATTGGTAATTATTTGCTTACTTAGCTTATTCTCTCTTCTCACTGTTGTGTCCTAGTAGATTCACGAAGACTACTTTCCCAAACTTGGTAAGGGCCTCTTAATTCAAATTCCTTCAAAATACTCACTACTAGTTAGTCTTGTTGGAGGTAATGGGGCCCAGAACAGGCACCAGAGAACTTGTGGGTGGATATTGCTGTTAAAATAAGGTTTTTACTTTGTACGTTGACATTAATCAAAATAATTTCAAGAGCACAATGCACAGCTGCGGTGTCAGTGTCCCCTGGGAAACCTTTTTGATCTAAATGTAGTGTGTGCCATTAAGAGAACCTAAAGTGCACAGGGGGAAGTACAGTCTTGTGGCATGAAATAATAATAGTCTTCCCAACACAGAATCACAGAATGGTTTGTGTTGGAAGGAATCTTAAAGATCATCTAGTTCCACCCCCACTGACATGGGCAGGGACACCATCTGTCTGATTTTCTAAAGAATACGGAGACAATTGCCAGCCTACTTTTTTTTTTTTTGGTAGTTGTTTGTCCTTGTCTGAATGGAGGAAAAGAAACTTCCATTCATTATTTGATTTGCTTCAGAACCATTATTAGTATTGGAAATTGGTAAATATATGAGTTAATTGTTACTCAGTTGCTTTTTCAAGTGGAGCCGGGCTTGGCAGAGGTTTACCTTAACATGTGGCAAACATAACAAAGCTGATCATCAGGAGCCTGTGTTTTCATTCTATAAACTGTAAAGCAACAGCACTTAAAACTCCTTTTCCCACTGATTCCTAAAAGTGCTTTAAAGGATGCTCTTGTGAGACCCCACCTGGAGTACTGCACCCAGCTCTGGGCTCCTCAGCACAGGAAGGACATAGAGCTGTTGGAGCAAGTGGATCAGAGGAATGGAACTCCCAGGCAGACAGGCTGAGAGCTGGGGCTGCTCAGCCTGGAGAAGGGGCACCTCTCAGGAGACTTCACAGCACCTTCCAGTACCTAAAAGGGGCCTACGGGAAAGCTGGGGACAAACGTGTTGGGGAGTCCTGTTGCGATAGAACAAAGGTTAACACTTACAAACTGAAGAGGGTTGATTTGAATTAGATGTAAGGAAGAAGTTTTTTGCAAGAGTGTGGTAAAACACTGGAACTGGTTCTGTGATTTGAGATGCTACCTTGTGAAGCTTTCAAAAATACCATGTTATTTCATGTCTCTGATACGCTGTTGTGGTTTAACCTCAGCCGCCAACTGAGCGCCACACAGCCGCTCACTCGCTTTGACTACTCTGCCAATTTTGATGTATAGTTTACTTTGTCTTGTCATTGCTGACAGTCTGTGGGAAGAAATAAAAGTATTTGAATGAGCAGTGTCAACATTTTGGATGAAAACATGAATCTCCTAGAAATACTATTTGTAAGTGTAAATTACTTTTTTCTTATTAAATCAAACAAAAAGCCTTATCCCAATAAAAACAAAGAAACAACCCAAAGCAACACAGCCTTCAATATAAAGAAACCAAGCACATTCTTATTTGAAATTATCCTTTAAGCAGCTTTGGGACTTCACAGCAAGTATTCAGTTGAAATTACATGAAATTAGTAGTCGTCACTTAAAGTTGATCATTCATATGGAAAACTCCAGATAAATCTGTTTTGCAGTCTTCATTGCTAGTAACTGTTAGTAACACATGTTAAAGAATGAACATTTTGTCACTGAACAGTAAACTTATGTTTCAGCGCATGGGATGGTTATCATGTGGGGTTTGAGTTTTTTTGTTTCTCTGGAGGAGCTGATTAAAGCTGGTTGTTGCCTAAAGGCATGTTGGAACAAGTTTCTGTTCTTGTTTCTTAAGGTTTCTGTTTGTTTTTAAAATAATCTAATGCAATGAATGCAATCTGCAGTCAAATGAAATGGAAGAAATCTGCT
Source organism: Rhipidura dahli (assembly GCA_013399225.1). Taxonomy (NCBI): domain Eukaryota; kingdom Metazoa; phylum Chordata; class Aves; order Passeriformes; family Rhipiduridae; genus Rhipidura; species Rhipidura dahli. The sequence goes on from VXAC01002401.1 coordinate 89,090, forward strand.
GTCCCAAAACAAGGATTTTGTTCCAAGTCTCATTTCATAGTGGAATTTCTCCTCTTCTGAGAACTGGGTGGACATGCAAAACAGATGAGGAATTTTGGAGCAGACAAAATAACAGGTAGCTAGTACTGCCCACAGAGAGAAATGTTATCACAGTTTTGGGGTTTCCTTTTCTTTTGTTTTCATGGTGTTGTTTGTATCTTTTCATTGACTTGCCTGGGTTCCATCTGTGATCTTGGCCACTACAGCTTGGTGTTTCCTGAATTGTATTTGTGATGTCCAAGAGTGACAAAAAATATCACAAGGGGCAGGTTTCAATCTGGTCAGCACTTCAGATTGTTCTGGCAAGGGCAAGGACAGGCAGCTTGTAGCAAACAAGCTTAGTGCCCTTGCGCTCTTAGGATCCTCTGTGGCATTATTAGACTTAATTATGTTGATCCCAAATGCACTTTAATTAGGACAGGCAAGGAGAAAATGAACTAGACAGCACAAGTCACATGAACCCCCTCATTCCTGCTTTTTATGTTCTTTGCTTTATTTTTCGTTCCTTCCTTCTTTGACTCTCAGGCTTTTACTGGAAAAAAAAAGTGTTTGGCTTTGTCACACAAGGTAATTGCATCTTTTAAGGTATAGCTTCCTGCTGTGACCATACGGTACTAAAATAGCCTTTAATGTCCTGGTGCTGATGGAAGTTTGTCAGGTGTGAATGGTTGATAAGGCTTCTCTTAGATTTATTTTCTACTGGTGTTTAGGACAGGCCGCTAGAAAAGATGGGACTCTGCATTTCTCTTGTGTCTCCTCTGGGATTTTCCTAGATATTTTTATCAAATTTCAGTAGACCCATTCTTTTACACCTACATTTATCTCTCTTTTCCCTCCCTTTCTGTTCTTTAGACTTCTTAAAATCTGTCAAATTGCGGATTTGTAACCCGCTGTAAGTGTATGGCCAAAACCAGTGAGTGTTAGCAGTATTGCTAAAATGAAACCTTTGCTAAATGCTTTTTCACATGCTGTGTTCTTTCTTGTATGTTCAGTACATTGAAGTGGAAGTGAACCAGCAATAATCTGTCATGAACCCCCAAATTCAGTCTTGTTTAATTGAACAATAAGAAATCAATGTTTCATCAACACTTTACCTTTTCTGAGTCTGAGAAACTACTAAGTTTTCTGCTTGTACAACAGGGATAGCATTGTATTCAACCCTCAGCTTTGAGACAGGCCTTGTAAAGAATTCAGTCTATTTGGACAAGACAAAAGATGATAGAGAAAACTGAGGCATGGGAGGGACGTGACCTGTCTAGGGTCTTACTGCAGGTCAGTGGCAAAACTGTGGTGAGAACTCGGATGCTGTAGCTGCTGTCTCCTTGCTGGGTCAGTCACCGCTCACTGTGGGCGGCCACTTCCCAGGCACTCCTGATAATCAACTTGTAACATGTGTACTGCAGGTCAAGCTGCTCATTAACTCTCTGGTAGCGGTGCTGTCATGTGTTCTTTCAGTTCATTGTCTAATACATAGCTTCAGGTCTCTCACTCTTGTTTCTAAACTTCTTCATTGATTCCAAGACTGGTTTGGAATGAGAAAATATTAATTTGTAGAAGTATCTTACACCAGATTATAATAAGCAGGTCATTAAGCTGTCATGGTCTATTGTGTCTGTGGGACTTGAGAGACCTTTAATCAGCAGATTATTGTCACTACATGGCAAACAGTCTGGTATATAAATAAAAGTTTATGACCTTAGGCATGGCTAATAAAAGGTCCCCATTCAGGTTACTACTGCTAAAAAAGAAGAAAGGTCTATATATGTTTTTGAAGTTGTTTTTACTGTAAGGTTAGTGAAAGGTAAAGAGAGTATTGCCTTGTACTTCAGGCCTGAGGCTTTTTATCAGCAGCTGTAACATTTCACTGCTGCTAATGTTCAATTTTACTAAGCATGCAACAGTTTCCGTATGTTCTGTTGTAATCCTCTTTTTGGTGATTTTGTCTTCCAAAGGTATTTCAAGTTCCTTTGACATAATAAGGATTTAAACAGCATGAGTGTAGTTTTAGGCATTTGTTTGTTTTATGGCAGTAAACTCTCATGCTTTTTTAATGTACAGTGTAAGTGCTGTACAGAAGTTGCAGTTTAACTCCATGTGTCTTTGCATGTGTAAAACTGATTAGCTGTCACTTTGTAATGTGTTAGATTGTCTTAATAAGAAAACAGTCTTTCTCTGTGCCTCAAGACAAATGCATTTTGCTTGTCAGCCCTCTCCCAATTAAAGGTGTGAGAGCATCGAAACTGTAGAAATTTCAGAGCCATTCTCTAAAAACAGCTGTGTCATCCCCCCTGCCCCAAGCTCAGTGCTCTGGGACCAAGGTAGGTTATGATAAGCACACCAGAGCTGGAAGGAGCTCCTGGGTTCTATGTGAAGTGCCGTAGCTTTGTGCAGAATGCAAGTATAGATGGCCACAGCTACTTTAGTTCCCCTGGAATTTCCACTGCTATCTCTTGTCCTTATACAATTGACATCTTCTGGGTTTCATGCCACAGTGAAAATTAAAACTAATGTTTGAAAACAACAGTTCTCAAAAAGAAACTGCAGCTTTAGTCCTGGGTGTCAGTAACTGATCATAGAAAGTGAATAAACCAAATAGAACTGACTGTGCTCCTTTATGTTAAATAAGTTCTCTTACTGAGGATTTACATCAGAAATCAATAATAGCTGAAAGTTCATTTTTCTCATACTGTTTAGACTTTCTGCAAGTCTACTGCCTGTGTTACTCTTATTTTGAAGGGAAATATGTTTACAGTTAATTGGCCTAATCCCCAGTTAGCTGAATTTGGTAGACAGATCAGATTTTAGTAATGAAAATGATTACAAATTAAAGCAAATAGATAAAACTTTTGGATATTGCATGAAGCATTCTAAATGTTAAATTGAACATGGGAATACAAAAAAGGCTTGCTTTTAATTCTTCATTCAGCCAAACATATCAATTAGATGCTGTACTTTTTGTCTTAGTGGTTTTGTCTTTCATATAAGTTTTACCAGAATCTTAACTGAAAATTTGTAAAAAGGCTTGTCAGAGTTACCAATTTCAGTGATAGAATAAAAACAATGATATATAATGAAATATATACTAAATATTAGGTGTAGGACTTCTCAGGAGAAGTGCTATACTTTTTTAATGTTTTTCTGTGACTTCTAAAATACAGTAAAAGAGTTGATTGCCCTAACTTGTGGTTACTTTATTTTTTCTTTATCTCTGCTACAATGGCTTCAATCTCAATCTGTTGCTCCCAATCGCTCTTTGTGGAAAATCTGTGTGATTGAAAAACATACAATACAATTTCACTGCAGTGTGTCCTATCTTTTGTAATTTGCTGTAAGAATATACAATATTCACTCAGTAATAATTCAGTGGAGAATTCCCCTTGCTAATTGAATAAACACTTCTTGATCCTTCTTATTGTCCAAGTTGTAGCTTTGCTTTTGTGGAATGGAATTGAACAATTGATAGGAAAGGTCAATGGAAATGTGTTTATCTGTGCTGGAGGACACACAGCTTGTTTAAAGAGGCCTCACTGAAAAGTAGATCTGATGTCTTGTGTAAAAACTGCTGACTTTGAGTTCATATACATGCTTCTAGCAAAGCTCTTGCTCTTGTGTAAATGGAGAGGTGATCGGGACATGAGGTTGTTTCTGTATAAACATTTTTTTGGCAGCTCTTTTGCAGGAGAAGAATACAGGTGATGACAACTCTTGGAGTGAAAGAAATTTTACTTCCATAGGGAGTTTTCTTCCTATGCAAAATCAATATTAATAAGTATTAAAAATAGGTGTCTACAACTTGACTGATAAAAATGATAGTTTGGTTAGAAGGTGTTCCTCTGTGCCTTTTCTTGAATGCATAACAAGGATAGATGAGGGACTACTGGTTAGACTATATCACCTTTGGTGACATGTCAGTGTTACTGAATTGTTATCTCTTTACAGTGAATCAAAGAAGTTTCTAAGGTGCACATTCAGGTTAAAAAATCTAAAGTGAAAATTTTCTTGTAAGGATGCATTTTTAAAAAAATAAAATTCTAAATCATGAGGTGGGCTGTGCTGCATTGATTACTTACTCAGACTACTGAAGTGCACCATCTTGGAAAATGAAGCACAGCCAAGATACTGCTTTGGGGCTGGCAGATGTCATACAGGGCTCGGGGCAGATCATTGAGCACAGCTCGCCTCCTCGGCTTTTGCAAACAGATTTCTTTATTAAATTTTCAGTTTTGTTTTGCAGGTTATGGCGGGGTGTTGATTCTCATTATGAAATGAGGGATTTGCTAACGAGGACTTACCTGGATGCTTACCATGCAGCTCCCTGTACTGTGCATTGTATGTGCTAAGAATAGCAGGAGTTTTGGTGTAATTCCAAGGGGCTTTCTTCACACAGGCAATTTTCAGTGTCATTGAACACAGGAAAGAAAATATCAGTTTGTAAGATTAATTGCAGAACAATTATTAGAAAGGACTCAGGGCTTCACACTCTAAAGAAAAGAAAGGAAAAATGGGAAAGATAGAAGAATCTGAGATCCAGGGAGTATTTTTGTCAGTGTCTGATCATATTTTGTCTTTTAAAGCCAGAAAAATACTCTGGTCAATATGAAAAATTTTATTCCTATGAAAGAATACCAAAGTTCTGATTTTTCATTTACCAATATCTCTCATTACCCTAGAAGACTGTGCATCATGGAGGAGAACTTTTGTCCAAAGTTCTAAATACGTGCTTGTGGCCAGTATACCCGTACATGTATTTTGGCTGCCTTCCCTGTGTGTACCTGGAGTAGTGGGGTAGCCGGATTACTCAGAAAGCCCTCGGTGACAGGATTTGGAAGAGTGAATTAAGTAGAAAGTATGTGTGAGAGCTTAAGCTGAGCTCTTAATTGCACTGCTTGTGTCAGTGGAGATTGACCCGCAGAGTAGTTGTCTCCTTACTTTGGTGCAAACTTCCGGTCTTCTCAGTCCTGGCTTATGGGAAGGCTGCATAGAAATATAGGGCAGTAGCCAAAAAAGACTCTGTTGTTTGTTCCAGTGCATAGGCACAGTACCAGGTAGCTTAGGGTCTTTGGTTTTGCTCCCAGTTATTGCTGGATCATGTGGCAGAAATAGAAAGGATATGTTTGTGTTACATTGATCAGTAAGATTTGTTGAGAAAGAAATTGATGTATTTAATAAGCTTGTATGAATATTTTAGGACTCAAATTGGATGAAATTATTTCATATTAACTGGGAGCCAAGAATTGAGGGAATCCTTCAATTGATGAAAAGAAGGGAATCTATATTCATGGTACATCTTAGGGGATTTTTTTCTTCAGGGAATCTGCGATCTGTAAGATGCCTTAATTTTGCAAAGGGATAACAATTTTAAAAAATAAACTGTGAAAGAATACAAAAATCAGGTAACTATTCTCAGATGAAGTGGTAGAACAATTTCATTTGTAGAACTGATTGCATGCAGTTTTAAAGAGCAGAAAATCTGGTAAAGCTGGTGGATGCTCATAAAATTTTTTCTTACTAAAATAAAAATATATTTTTAGAGGAGATGGAGCAAGTGGTTTCAAAGACAGTGGTAGTATTTTTAGCCTTATGTTTCTATGATGTAAATTAATGGCAGTAGAATTGAAAAGAGTTTACTGGTTTACCATTGTTATGTTTGACTTAGCCAAATTTTAATTTAAGAGAATTTATTAAACAATCAACGTGTAAAATTTGGAGAAGCCATGAGTTAGTTCAGGATTGAGCCTGGTGGTCGATCCTGGGTGAACCAGAATTCGGACACTTATGCAGTCCAAACCTCCCTGGTTCACAAAAAGTGGTTTTTAGCAGTGCTCTTTTATACAGTTTTTTTTCTTTGATGGTCTTTCTTCTTTAGCATACTGTTGCCATTTATCTTGCTTCGTAGTTTGTGTCAGACAGCAGTTCCTGGAATCACTAGATATGAATCTCGCTGCTGGATTAATATAATCTTGTCTTATCCAATATGCAGGTATGCAGTTTTTTGCTGGAGTCTGTTAGGGGGGAGATTTCTCAGAATAACCTCTTTTAAATGTATCTTCTTGGGGTTTTATCATAGCAAGAATTCTTTGAAATGCATATTTTCGGCTGGTCTTTGTATTTTCTTCTGGCTTCAGTATAAGATTCTATGGAGTCTGTTTTAGCACGAATTATTTTGCAATTACATATTACAGCCATTATGCTTTTTTGGTCCACTTCAGTTTTAACGACAAGTACGGCAATACATTTTTTCTCTTTAGGTCAGGCACTGTGGATATTAGCACTTATTATGGAGAGAATTTTCAAAAGTTTCTAGTAGTACTACTTGGCTACCGTTAAAGTCAAAAGGGAAACTAGAAGGAATTTTGCCACAATTTGGTGTGTTTGTATATCCTGATAGTTGTGCGTCTTTTGCTTGGAGAACTAAAAATGTGTGATTTTTTTTTCAAACATTAAAAAAAAAAATTAGTTGTGTTTCATGCCTTTAGATAGATAATAGATGCAGTGTTCTACGGGGACAGACAGTCAGCTCAGCCAGCAGCCAAATCTAATCTCTCTTAGTCACTGGGAACTCTGCAGAGTGTGGGCTTTCTCCTTCTGCTGCTTCTTTCACAGCTCCAGCCTCCACACAGCCTCATGGCTGATCAGAAGCTCTTTGTGCAGAAATGTGATTATGTTGGTTGAGAGTGCAGGGGCTTGTGCATACTACAAATTGGGGCTTTGTAAGTTCCTGTAGCACAGCCTCAGACATCCCTATCTTGTGGGAATTGTGTAGGAGAGGCAGGAGTAGAAGCACCAAGCAAGTCGGTGATAGACCACACTGACAATGTAGAAAACTATGGATGGATTTGTTGTCCTGCATTGTTACGTAAAAATTGTATATATTGATTGTAATGGCAGGGCAGCAACTCCTTTCCTTGATTTGGGACATACAATTTCAACTCATACATGGTTTCTCCTTCTGCTCTGCTCAAGGCAAGAGCTGGTAGTGCTAATTACTGGATTAAGTGAAGGAGACACAAAAAGCAATCGGTGGTGTCTCTCAGTCTTCACACACTCTGTTCCCCTTGCTCTCTTTTTAATGCCCTGAGGGTGTCTGCTGTAGAGTCTAATTGCTTGATTTGGTGCATCGAGAGAGAGAGGATGTGACACGCCACCCTGCACTTGTTTGTGCTCTGCCCATTTGGCAGTGACAGAAACCAAGCAGAGGTCATGTGAGGGCAGCCAGAAGAGCGCGGCTGTGCCGGGAACGCAGTTCCACTACACTGGGCTCCTTTCATGCCTTCTGTGTGAATAGGGGTCAGCGCTGTGCCAGTGTCATGGAATTAAGTGGTGATATTATGCAGACACGTCTAAATGGAACCCCACCCCATGCTGGGGTGTGTGCATCAATCTGTGAGCTAGCAAGTTGATGGAGTACAGAAAGAGAAAATACTTGACATTTAATAAAACATTCTCAGAAAGAATTTCAAGGCTGTCTTCTGTTGTGTTTCCAGTGAATAAATTTTCAGCTTATAGCAGATATTTTCTTAGTCTTTCAGTATATGACACTGTGTTTGGATTGTTAAATTTCATTCCATCTGTATGTCCCATATGTTCAGCCCTCCTACTGTTCCAGTTTGTTTGTGGTCACCTTTCTTCACTATGTGGAGGAAAGGATGTGAGTACCAGGGAAGGATTCTTGCTGATAGCTCCACAGCTGTGGTAACAGCTAGTACAGTTGTATGTTGTTGGAGACCTCTTCTCTTACTCTGTCTCTGGGTAGCCCAATGCAGGGTTAATTGCAGTGTTTGTGCAGCAGGGGAGGACCAGATTTTAAGGTCTCTGTCTCCTGATGTTTCAGCTCAAATAAATATCTAAAAGTATGAAAATACAATTAAAGGAAAATAATTCACGCTCTAGAAGTTTTCTAATGTCCTTGTAGAGGATGAACAATAACGCAGGTTAATGGGGAAATTTCCTAGGCTGAAGTGTTTTGAAATGGAAGTGAAGGCAAGCAGAGCATTCTGGACTTTCCTGGGCATGTTTGTAAATATACAAGTAGCTTCAGTTGCTTCAAAGAGGTTCAGTAAATTGAATTATTGAAAAACAGGAAAAATGTGTTTGATATTGCTTTTCCTTGCTCAGTTAAATTTTATTTTGTTCTGTTTGCCTTTACTTCTTGAATTTAGAATTGGCTTCCAAATGTACTTGCTGTTAAACAAAAGCGGGGCTGAAAAGCAGGAGAAACGATCTTAAGAGTGGTATCCTTTCCAAACGCTTCTCTGGGAAAACATGCCTTTCAAGTTGAATCCTTTCCTGTTGCTTGTGTGTTTGTCACAGTTAGTGGCTGAAAAGTGAAACCCTGACACTATTAACTTTGGATAAAACTTAAGCATTGTTTTTCAGATAAGTAAAATAATCAAATAAGTTGCTTTTCTATGCAGTGTTGTGCTGGCACTTTTGTGTTGCAAAATGTTTATTTTCTCTTCTAGCATGGATTGAAGTTGCAGTGTAGGCAGAGATGTGTCAGAATTGATTTAGCAGTTCGATGCTGAGCATGTTCTCCTTTTATGCTCAAGTTTTTACCCTTGCTCTACCAGGGTACCCTCTTGACACTGGTGTTTTTAGCAGGAATTAATTTTCTAGTTAGCAGCTGAGATACACCTTCTTTGCTGTATAAATGCGTAGTTAGAATTATCTCTTATCTAATATATAGGATTATCTGTAGTGCAGAGTTGTACTTTTTTAGAACATGAAGCCTTCTAAGCAAAGTTGAGGAAATGTCCTGGCTGGTGCTTTTGCCCTTGTTTCTCTCACAGGTTTGTTAGAACACACATTTCTTGTTCTCTTTCTATCCTTAACTGTAATACTGAGAAATCTTCTCTCGGGCTGGTCAGAAGGCTTTCTGAGCCCCTCAGTCTGACAGAAGTCTGCTTAGTCTAACACATTGCTATTGTGTAACGTGCCTAAAGCATAAATATTCCAACAAGATTTTGTGGGATTCTTAAAGGTAGAGTTCTAGAAAACCATGTTACCTTCCAGTTGATCAATCCAAGTGTAGTGGGTTTTGCCTGGAAGGCAGGAGTTGAGAATCTGTGGATTGCAGATGTCCCTTTTGAGATTCTGTGCACGGTGACTGTTTCGTGGGAAACAGCTAATGTTTTTAAATAAGTTTTAATGCTGGCACTCAATAGTAAAAAATGAATGCTTTCTTTTATTTGCTTTTATAACAATGTCCAGCTGGGCATGGAAACTTACCCAGTATTCATATTTTTATGATTAAATGACTGCTTTGTGCTGTTCATATATATACCTGATGCCTTGAAACCCTTCTGGGGCTGAGCAGAAAGAAAGAAAGAAAGAAAGATTTCCTATGTAATGAGGAATAGCAGTTCCTGGACTAAGTTGAAGTGATGGGTGGGTCCATGAAGTCAAATCAAATCCAGTCCTCTGTGCACAGTTGTTGGGCATTTTTTTTTGGTGGTATTTGTTGTTGGGATGTTGTTTTGAAAGAGTGGTAGGCAAAGACTGACTGACTGCAAGAGCACAGCTATGCAGCACAAGGGTCTTAGTCACTTGCTTTTTATAGCTTTTCTCTTAGCGAGCCATCTGCATGTACTACAATTACATTTCCAGATCCCTCAAAGACATTTTTAGTCCTCGTTTTACTGCTAGGTGTCGGTGGAAGAATCAGCTATTGTTTGTGCAAAGCAGAGTAGGTTTGTGCAAACAATAAGTAAGCTGGTGGCTTCATCAGGAGCTACAGTTTATGGAAATGTAGTTCAAAGTGGCAATAAAATTGGGAATAAAAGTTTGCACTTGCAAATGAGCATTTTATGTGATGTAGGTGATACTGCTCGTAGTGTTGGCTAAGCTGAAATTACACGAGAAGAGTAAGCTCTGTCATAGTGAACTGGAAATCTTCCAGTGTAGCTCTTTTTCTTCAATGCACTTATTCTTAAAAGCAAGTTTAACCTTCAAATTAAATTGCAGTGATAGCATTGTATCTGTATCTTCAGCACAAGTCCAGCAAAGGTATCGGCAGCAAAACCACCCCAGGCTGCTGCGTCACATTAAACAATTTTGATCTGAAGGGACATCTTAACAGAAGTGAAGAGGATTTTGTCTACGTGTCAAGCCCCTGACACCTCTTTTGAGAATGACAAATAAGAGAGATACTTTTGGTGCTGTCTGCAAACCAAACAAAGGGTCAGCAGTCTGTTGCATTTAGACAAGCAGCTGTTTTGTAGCTGCCTTTTTTTTTTCCTATTGCCAAACTGTGGAACTTTTGCCTAGGAACAAAACCCTCAGGTAAACATCACTGTGACCTTTTGTTGTCTCCAGTTTGTTCCATGTCGCTTGTGTTTGAAAAGCAATTCAAATCACAGTTTTGTTAACTTTGCCCTTGTGAAGTTTGCTGTTGCAGAAAGGACAAATTGATGTCAATTCCTGCATATTTTACTTTTACTGGAAATTAGACGGGTATCTTGTAGTATAAGTATAGATAATAAAGCATGGGTTAATGTCGACATAAGTAAAAATACAGCTTAATTTGGTGAATACTTTTTAATCTAGGTACAGTAACCTCTAGAATTAGTAAGAAGCAACACACTGCAAGACAAAATGTAGAGCTGAATTACCTTATTGCTGAAAAGGAATTTTTCAAAATTCTGGTGAACAGACCTCTGGTGCCTCTGGAAGTTGCACTCAGATGTGTAGAACCATTCCTAATACATAATCCTGAATTTTTAGTTCTGGGCAGTTAGTGTAACACATAGGAAATATTGACATTGACTAAAAATACTACTCTGTTCAGAGACATTTCCCTCTCTTGCAATGACTGCAAAGTGATGAAGAATTTTGGTCAGTATTTATGCAACATGTGTCTTTTAATTTGGCTTTTTGCATCTAGATTGCTGATAGTAATTGTACGTGGATATTAGAAAATAATTTTGATACCTGCCTATTTAGCAGTTGGCTTTATTTTTTTTCCTCCTACATCTCTCTGAAAAACCAAGTTATGCAGAGGTATGACTTTTGAGGTTCTGCTTTTGTTTGTGTTTAACAAAGTACTGCTGGCCTCTGTGCATCTTGGCTGCACCTTTGTAAAGTGAAGTGTTGCTAGGCTGTCAACTCTTGATAAACCTACCACAGCCCTTCTATTGTCTGCTTCTCTCCTGCATCCCCCCACACTCAGTGTTGTAGGTGTTAGAAGTTGATTTATTTCATGTATTAACATATGCCATCCATATGTCCATTTGTCATTATAGAATTCGTAACTCTGAAGCAGATTTGATCAGGGGAGAAGTGTGGTAAGCTACATCATATCAGGCTCAGGATTTTGGACACCTGAACTTGGCTTCTGGCATGTTATTAAATTGCATTGACTCATTTCCTACCTTTTCAAGCTATGATTTCTTCATATATGTGGTACCAATTTCTTGTAAATGGTTTTGAACATCTTACTGTGGGGGACATTAGAAAAAGAACCAGCAATTAGCATTTGGTGGAGGAAAGAGGCAGTAAAGCTATTGAGGAATTTGCTAGGAAAGTTCTGTGTGCACTTGCATATTGAGGGTATATTCACTGATTGCTTGATTCTCACTCTTTTCTGTGCTGCTCGGTTTTTTCTTTTTTTAGGTAGAAGGAGAGCAAGGTTAAATTGTTTGGCTCAAGTTTGTCTGTAAAGCTGGTGGGTTTCACTTGCCTCTCTGTCCAAACTGCTTCAGTCTTCTCATTCCTCCCTCATCCTCCACGTGTTTGCTCATCTGCAAAGCGAAGAGAACGAATCTCTTGAGATTTGAATCTTCTATGAAATCTCTCTGAGAACTAATGTCCTATGAAACAGCCTGGGGTGTGGCAGCTTGTGTAGCTGGGATAGAAGATTTTGGGACTCCCTCTCTGTAGGCTACAAGAACAGATAGGAGCTGAGACTGCTTTGCCAAAAGGAAATGCTGAGCATTCAGAGTATCCTGCTGCACTGACAAGCCAACCTGTCTGTGTTTCCTGGCTCTGCACTCTTTATGTTCTCGGGTGCTCAGTGAATTGTGTAGGCAATGTAATTGCCGACGTGTTACGAGAGAAAAAGACTAGCTCAGATTGTTTCTGTTCACTGTATCAAATGCCTGAATTAGATGTTACAACTTTACTGCTTTCAGCTGAAATAAGTGAGCACTTGTTGATCAGTTTCCTGACGAGACTGTAATGTATTCTCTGGGGTTATTTGTGGGTGTGGTGGTGTTTTCAAAATTTTAGTGGAACAGTGGCTTCAGAAAACAACGTGAAGACTCATGGTGGGGATGCACCTAGATAGTCTGAAGCTCAGGTAGAGGGGTTTGGGATGGGTAAGATTGGCACAGCAGCAGGAAGAAGACAGTCAGAAGAGGTCTAGCTGCCCTCGAGGGCAAACAACTGCTAACCCTGGACAGCAAAACAGACCTGGAAAATGACCCATTTGCAGATCTGCTTCCAGACCTTTTTCATTCACCCTGGCTTGAAGCAAAACATGCTTTGTCCTTATACCTTTTCTTGACCTGCATGACAGAATGAGAAGACTCTTACATCTTTGCATTGTCAAACTACCTAAGAGAAATGACGAGTGTACTGATAGAGGATGTCAAATTTAGGTTTAGGGTTTTTTCCCTCTTATCTTATTTTACACTTTTTTATTGCAAGTGTTAATATTTTAAGCCCATCCTGTTTATATATGCAGCTACAGCACCACTTACATAAATATGGGAGGGTTTTGCAAATAGAAACTGACTTCAGTCATGGATGCTGCAGTGGAGAGGACTAGGGTAGAGGTAGGATTGTACTGATGAGAACAAGGCTGCATAGGAAAAGCAGAAGGACATGTAGCACTTACTGTAGTTCAGAAACGAAGGCAGGGAAGAGATCCTTGGAGAGATGTGTACAGCAGAATTTCTCAGTCTTTCTTCAAAGTCTTTTGGGCTCAAGGAGAGCAGAGAAAGAGTGTGGTGAAACAAATTCCAGTAGAGGGTAGAAAGAAGAGAAAGGATGGGATCCATGTGAGATGAGTGTACCAAAGTGACAGTGAGTGGAGATGTCTTGTTATTTTAACTCTGTAGGCTTTTAAAATGTTTCTGTGTGGTAGAGTATTTACCAAAATGGTCTTTGATTTTTGTATGGGGAAAAAAGATGCTGGAATTAGGAAATAAGCTAGATCTCATGGAGATAAAAATGTTAAACTTCCAAAAGCTTTCATTGAAGAATTTTACAAAGTGACTGATACATTTAAGTTTTTTGTGCTTTAAAATAAATCTGCTCCAAATAAAGTATTTTCTTTAGACATGAGGACCTGAGTTTGAAGAGTCTCAGTGTGCATTTGAAAAGAGTTGAATTTATTTTGTCTAGGCTTGAGGGGAATTGTTCAAAAGTTGGAGCAGGGGAAGTAGGGCATTATTCATTCTCCTTCTTCTGTTTTCCAGAATATCAGTTTCTATGGACAAGAGGAGAGGGACTTCAGTCTTAAGGGACTTTTGCTCCAAGCTGATTGGCAGTACATACAATTGCACCACCAGAAAGCAATAAAATAAATGCATGGAGCAACAGTAACAGAAAGCAGATGTCTTGCTTTTGCAATTAAAGAACTGGAAGAAACAATAAGAAACTGATGGCAATTGACTCTGTATTGAGGGGAGTATATATATCTTGCTTATTTATCAGACAAAACAGAAAACCTCATACTGGTGAAAACAAAACATACATTAATAGCCAAAGTCTCTTGCTCTGAAAATTGGGGTCATGTGTGCTTAATTTCTCATTTTAAAACATCATGAAAAGGATCCTGCAAGATGTAGCAGGCAGTTTTTCTCATTATGTTCTCAGGTCTGTTTTTCTACTTTGGATAATTCTATAAAAATCAGTCAAGTCTGTGATTTAGCTGAGAAAAATGTGTGGAAACTGGGATTTCTTTATTTTTAAAATTCCACATGTGTGGGTTTTTTATCAGAAGGGAAAAGATTTAACCAAGACAGTTATCTGTGAAATAGTTTAATGTTTTTTGGAGGCTGGACATAAAATGGAAATAGGTTTGACATCTTGCATTCTATGTTTGAATATTGCCATGAACTAAAATGGTAATTAGTCACCTACGCAACATCTTCATCAACATCTTCATTCACTGACTGTAGTACATGGAGTTTTCTTGCTGCTTATCTCAAGGCAAACAAGAAATGGGCTTTAGGAGAAAGCATTATTTGTAAGCATTAGCATAGATGTGTAAATATATAGGTACGCTTTGAGCAGTTTGCCTCTCCTTTCATCAGCACACTTTTTTTTAGACACTTGAAAATGAAATGCTTTAACAATTTGTGTTGAGAATGGAAAAGTTGTTGAAACTGGGGCATATGGAAAAAGAAATAAGAGCAGAGTTCTGGTACTTTTGTTCCATGGGATACTGGTCTAGGTGAAAGCTGTAGAATTGAGAGGATGTCCTATCCGTACTGCTTGAAAGAACGTTTAGTGACATATTTTAAGCAGAGTACACATCAATGGCAGGAAGGAGAGAAGAAAACCGTGTGAAACTTCATTTTGATTTCTGGTTTGGTGACCTTTCTCTGTCAGAGCTACTTAAAAACAAACAATTGACAAAATCAACAACTAAATCCTTTTTTGACACAGACAGAAACTGACACAGACATTAAACTCCTTTTTTGCCCTGGCTTAAAAAGCAAAAGGACTGATTTGGCATAAAATACTTTAAAGAAAGCAATGAGTATCGCAGCTAAAATAACTTTGAGTGAGTCTGAGCACAGACTGCTGCAGAGGAAGTTCTTTGGGAAAAATTGTCCATTTGGGGTTTTGGAGTTCAGTTAGGAACTTGTCAGCACTGCTTTATATATGTACAAAGCTCAGGAGTCATGTGTTTTCCTGACAGTATTTCAAGATGTGAAATGCTGTACTTCATGTTGTCCTGATCACTGCTGTGCTGTCAGTAAAATCCTGTACCTTGTGTTCTGTGCTGTGCTGCTTCAATCACACAGCAGGAAGTCTTGTTCAGTGAATAACCTACAGCATACTGGCATGGAAGGAACACCAAAGTGCCTGTAGGAATCCTGATAGTCTCCTTGCTAACACTTTGCACAAAATTCTTGTGGCACCTCAAAGGAAGGGTAGGTGGGAGTTTTTCACACTGCCAAAAGAAAGGAGTCAGCCTTCCCCACCCTCCTCCCAAACAAACCAAAAAAGCTCTAGCAAGAAAACTGTGGTTCTGAACTCTGACACTTTTGACGGCTTCAGCTGGTGTGTCTTTAATGTAACCACACTTGAACATAAACTAGTTTGTGCATGTGGCACATTAACCTGCATTTTACTGCTTGGCCTGCTGCTGTCATCCTTTTGGTCGAAAACCAGTGCCAAGTTATTTAAAAATGTCAGCTAAGATGAAAAATTCAGTATTGCTGGTCACTCTACAATTAAGCGCCTCTCAAAGTTTTTCTAGTCTTTTTGTTAGTGTTTGCCCAAATAGCCTGTGAATGCAATGCTGGGCTGTGTGATGGTGCACCCCTACCAACAAAGAACCATTTTCCTCCATTCAGGCAAGATTGAGAATAAAATATGTGCAGCTTGAAACACTGATCAATTCACTTTGGAAAACTGCATGTGAATTTTACAAGCAGGGTAACAGTACAAGTACTGTCACACCTTCTACTTTTAAATACATTTAATCTTTGTAGAAGAGGATTATGAAAACATTTGGGTTTGTTTGTGAGTAGAAAACTTACGACTGAGAAAGTGCTACTATGCAAGTTTTTTTTCTGAGGCTAATTCTCTAGAGAAATGTTTTAATATTCTCCTGCAAATTATTGTATAAAAAAGGAAAGAAAAAAAGGCAATCAAGATTTTACATGCTCTGCAGCAGTGACCATTTATAGTTAGGCCAGATGGTCTTACTAGATGTCTGTGGAGAATTGAGATTTTTTCTCTAAAGTGTTTTGTTGATAATGAGGTAAACTTCCACCTTTTTATTGCTCATTGGAATTGCTTCCAAATACTTTTAGGCTGTGCAGGAGTTTCTTTCATAATTGTCAAGAAAATCCACAGTTAATCCTGGTGAGAGGTGTAAGTCTTCTCATGAACATCTTGTTTTCTGACAGTGGGGATTACTGAGAGCATTCCTGTGTGCTTTATCCCCATAGCAGGCTGTGTTATTGTGAATATGGGCTTTTCCTAGGGCATGACTTCAGGGGCTTAGGTCAGTGGTCTGCCTCCCTCTGTATTTTGTCTCAAGTAGAGCAAGTAAAGTTTCTCCAAGGCAAGAGTCATTTAAACAACAAAGCATGCACACAGCAATCTTTTCTTGATTGTAGTCTCCCAATGAGCAGCAATGTAAAAACTTTGAGCCAGAAGCTGCATCAGAATCACATTTCAGTAGCTATGGGCTGTCTGTTAATTATCTAATTATTTCTTTTCTGAATGCCATTAAGCTTTTGATTTCCACAGTGACAGAGTTCATGATTCCATTCCAAATCTTTTTCTCCTAATGGATCTTGCTTGTTGTTCCTCATCTACTCTTCTTCATCTGCTCAAAAAAGCATTTCTGGTTTAGGATATGGAGAGGACTGAGCAGCATACAATTCTTTTATCCTCTTGAAAACTCTGAGAAATGAGTTGTCTGTCTTTTCTTGGCAGAACCTAGACTACCTTGTATTTTTAGGTGCTTCAGTTTAGCACAGTACAGTCTGATCACCCAGTCTTTAAACAGGGATGAGCTTGGCCTGGCTTGAGACCTGTAGTTTAAGTCAACTTTTGCAAGCCATGAGGTAATCTTATCCTTAAGTCTCAAGTTCTGGTGATGGATCAGGACACTTGACTGGATTAAATTTGCATAAAGTCAGTGAAGCCTGGCCAGACCTTCAGCTGTGTATGGCTGTTAAGTTAATTTCATATGCACCGATCAAGTACACTTCTGTTCTAGTTTTCCGTGTTCCTGCTGTTCAAAACCATATTAACCTGTTCACAAAATATAATGTTTTGTGCCCCTGTATGAATAGCAATTTGCCACTTCCAAATGCAACTTACACAGTTTTGTAATACATGGCTTTTGCCCCCCTGTCACTCCTGTTCCTTCAACTGTGATGCCTTTGGCTGTGTAAGAAAGAAGGAAAGGAGCCTATTATTGCAAAAAAGAGCCGCATTTGTCTGAGAGAGAATTGGAAACTTGAACAGCTTTATCTCAAGTTTCAAATAATCACTGCAGTCAGGAAGATTACACACAATTTTCTGGCAAGCTTTATAACCATAAAAAAAGCAGTCTTGATACAGGTAAGATGCCCTTTTTTTGGCTTTTTGGTGGTGTATCACAAGGGGCTGTACTGACTTTCTCAAATCCATGTGGTGTACTTTATGAGTAATTAACGCTGTTGAAATAAGACTTTCTTGACCAGCAGTCCTGCTTTCCAACTAGGAGTAATTTCCATCTATCTTTTGTTAAAATGCAGCCAAGCCTGCAACAGTTTCCTTTGAAGAATGCTGACTTGTAGTATTGTTTAAATTTACAGTCATCACTTCTCAAATCAAAAGGGAAAAATTTCATTCCCAGTGTGCATGGTCCTTTGGGTAGCTGGCACAGTACACTTGGAAGAGAAAGTTACAGAAATGCAAGGGGTGTTTGGGAACTTTAGGGCATTGTAGCGAGCATATTCTGCTTGATAATGGGTTATGCTTTAGAGATACCCTTGTAATACAAAGCTAAAATTGTCCCTTCAAAAAAAGTCCATGTAAGGAAGAAGGAGTCTTTCTTTGAAGTTGTTGAAATCACTTCTGGGAAGGGTTTTAAAGTTTATATTCCTGCCTCCTCCCACTTTTCAACAGAAAAACAGTTTTGTCGTGATTGCAAAAGAGAAATCATTAGGATACTTAACTGTTTACACCGATCTTAAAGAGAAAAGGGTATTTATGTGCCAAAATTAGTCTGTACGCGGCAGTGTGGAGAAACGACAAAGAAAACCAGAGTTTTATGTTTGAGCAGCATTCTATTACATGCTCTGAAACTACAGTGAAAATAGTTTTCTTTTTAGTTGGCACTTTTAAAATCAAATATGCAAGTTGGACAGATGGACATTTAAAGATGTGCTCAGACATCGACTGACTGTATTTTAAATGTTTTATGTGATTGATACTGTATTGTGCCAAATATGCAATAATGATGTTGGGAGATGGAGTGCTCATTCTGCCTGTTTTGCTTGTTTCACTGATCACTAGTGTAGCTTGTGTGTGGAATCCCTGTAGCTTTGGAGGGAAATTATGCCCTTTAAATTATTCAGTGGAGTGGGGAACACAGGGATATAAAAAAATCAAAGATGGTGTTCCTTTTTCTATTATGGGAGAAAGACCACCCCTTAAGTTTGGTGCTGTTGAATCCTTTGGAGGAGAAGGGGAATGTAACTTCCTCTATGAAACAGGCAGTATCAGAAAAGTTACAAAATGTTGACTCCAGGGCTTTTAAAAATTCTTAGTCTTTCAGACCAGTATTATTTTTATTATTTTTTTCCCCTCAGACATTATGGGTTATTTTATGTGAACAACATTGCTAAAACTGATAATAAACATGTATTTAGGACTTTTTAAATCACTTTCTCACTGGGAGATCTCTGTGAGGACAGTTGCTTTGTGCAGGCAGTGGTGATGCAATAGTAAAATAGCAAACAAAAGTGTTGCTTGACTGTGGAGTTTGCTTTGAGTCCTACAAACTCAGTAAGAACCTTACTTGCCTGGTAAAGTGACACCTATTGCACTTACTGTTCCCATGTGGAACATCCCTGAGTTGTGCAAGTTTTAAATTCTTCAACTTAGAATAGTTGAATTGTAAAATAAACTAGATACATATTGTAAAACTCTCACTGTGCGCCCCTCAGTCGTGGTAAAATTATTATCTGACAGAGATGATGAGTCGATATGTATCTTAAAAAAATACCCCAACAGACAAAAGCCACCACAGATTTCTAATTCCTGCTCTTTTTTTCATTTTCCTTTAGTTCCTTGGCATAGCATTTCTTGGGATTGGATTATGGGCATGGAATGAAAAGGTAAGTTGAATATAGCACCAAACTTTGTTTTTCCTCTTTCTCTCTCTTTTTCTGATGGAATACTGAAACAATAATATGCTGCGTATTTTGTGTTCACACACAGTTTCTATTGAAACAAAATCAATCTTCTTTGTCAAATAAAACCATAGCTTAGGTCACTTAGAGGAACATTGTTGGCATCTTTCCCAAGAATACCTTGGCAAGGAATGGTGGCCAACACTTGCCCATAAAATAACTATTCCGATCCCTTCCCATTCAAACTGCAGCTCAGATAGTGTCCCCAGGAATGAAGGGGTAGTCTACATGTCTTAGAAGGCAGCTTCCTGGAAAATGCTGTACTGGACTTTGCCTTAACATAGTGTGTTAATTGCTGTTCCTCTTAAAAAAACAAAACCATAAAACTGAAAGTCAGAGTGAGCTCTGTAAACCAGTGTAAACCTGAGGCAGATTAACTTGTCTTTTCTTGTGCAAGTGCAACTGGCCACTAGAACACCCTCTGTTGCAAGACTCTAAAATCAACTTCAAAATGGGAAGTACATGTGTGTGGGGTGAATGGGCAGAGAAAGAGAAAGCTTTTCTGAGCCAGAGCCTGATTTTTAGTTTGTTTGCTGCAGAAGTTGTGAAGAAGATAAAATATCAAGGCATAATATACAAAACAAGTCAGTATGTCTTGGGTTACTGGATGAAGAATTTGGCTTGCTAAAAGACAACAGATAAAATTAAAGCCAGAATTTCCTTTTCTTCTTTGTTTAAAAGATTGAAAATAATAAAACCTGACTGTTAACAATGGTGCTGTGTTGCTCAGGTACATAATAGGTTTTTCTTCTTTTAATGGAAAACACTGAGTAAGTTATAAATTGATCTTCACTTAAGGCATAAGAACTGGTGCTTGCAGTAGAACAAATAACATATTTGAAAGATCTGGAATTCTGCTTTTGAAAAATTCAAGACATATGTCGAGTTGTTAACTTAAATTCTAATTGCTCTGTGTGTGTCTTGGATATAGATCATTACAATGAGATGAGATATTAATTAATGCACACTCTATACACCTATATAGATGTATATGTATATTTACATACCACATGATATTGATGTTGGATAGCTCAAATAGGCTTAGAAAGAGGTACTACAACATTTTTATTCAACAAAGATGTAAAAACATGTTTTATTTACTACTCTGAACATACTCTCAGAGCTGGTACCTATGTCTAAGCCCCAGAGAACTGGATTGTTTGGGAGTGGCTTTGCAGAAGAGATTTGAACATGTTTGTATCATTACAGTAGGTAACACAAATGATTCCACTTTAGAGTGAATGAGCATGTAAAGGGAAAACAACTGTAGTGTTTGAAGTCTAAAGTATGGCAGTCTTAACAGCTAGAAGGTGTTCTGGTGGAATCCTGGTTAGTTAGGGTTTACATAATTTCTGTATGGGAAAGCATACAGAAAGCATTCCTATGGAAAATACATTCAATTGGTAACTGCTAATAGCCAGAAGCCAAAGCTCAGGTCTTTACTTGAGATTTGGACATCTGTTATCAAGTCATCTTAAACCATTTCTAATCAGATTCTGAAAGTGGGAGAAAATGCCATGTTGTTTTAAGACGAGCAAATAAAACTATCATAGTTTAATATGCATTAACTCAGGCTCCATATGTAGTACATTTCTTAGAATTTTGTTTTTTAAATTAACAAGTAAAATAAAATACTGTTTACTGGTTTAAAGCACGAATTTTTCCTTGAAAAATGAGCATGTTTTCCAGCTTCTTTAACTGTTGTATTCTGCAGTGCTTAGTATGGAGTGTTTCAGTACATGGTTGTAACAATCAATATGCTGTATAGGTATAGCTGAACTGCAGAGCTCTTGAGCACAGACAGATTTGAGTTTTATAGAATAACTATGGAAAAATTGACTTGTGTCAAACCAATTTGAGTCCTTTATTTTCACTCAGCTCTTTAGAGAACAGGCAGTGGCCAAAAGCTGCCATGAGCAGCATCAAGTTCCAAGTACTCATAGGCGCTGTGTTATTTAGTGGGGGGCAGATCAGTTAGACCCCAGACAGAGTTTTCTTACTGCTGATGAGGAGTTGAAGATGAAAGCCAAGTAGGTGAAGCTCAGGGCTTGAGAGATCTGTAAGATAACTGAAAAGCACTTAGGCTGCTGCTTTGCCTAAGGCTAGGAAGGATATCCCTTAGGCATTATGGGCTGTTGTAATGGTACACTGTAAGACAGCAAAGCAGCTTGTCAGAGAAGGACCTGGGGGTTCTGGTGTACACCAAGTCAAACCATGAGCCAGCACTGTGTCCTTGTGACAAAGAAGGCTCCTGGGCTGTACTAGGAGTGCTGCCAACAAGTTGAGGGAGGGAATTCTGCCCCTCTATTCAACAGTGGTGAGGCCACACCTAGGCCAGTTCTGGGCTTCCCAGTCTAAGAGGGATACTGAGGTACTGGAGAATCCAGCAAAGGGCTGCATAGATGATTAAGGGACTGGAGCATCTCTCCTACAAGGAAAGGCTGAAAGAGACAGGACTGTTCAGTCCAGAGAAGAGTAGGCTCAGGGGAATCATAACGTATGGAAATACCTGCAGGAAGAGTGCAAAGAGAATGGAGCCAGTCTGTTTTCAGTGGTGCCTAGTGACAAAGGCAATGGCCATAAAATGAAACAGAGATGGTGTTTCCCCTGAACATCAGGGAACACCTTTTTTTATAAGTTGAGGATGACCAAGCACTGGCACAGTTTGCTCAGAGATGATTTGAATGAAGTCTCTGTCTTAGGAGATTTTTCCAAAACAGTTGCGACATGGTTCTAGGCAGCCAGAGCTAGGTGGCCAGATTCTGTGAAGAATTCACAGCCATTCTGTGCAGACTTGCTGCTGCCCCAGTGAACTTGACGTTATCAAACTTGAACTTGACACTGCTGTTGTATAATGTGTAAATTTGTAAGGGGTTTTTTGCCGGAGTAGGCCTTCGGAATGCCTATTGTAAACTTCGTTTGGTGGTGGGGAAGATTTTGATTAACTTCTGTTTTGAATTGTGTGGCTTTATAGTCAGCTGTGTGGTTTTACAGCCTGGCCATCAACTTGTATATGCTTTTGTTGCTTCACAGAACCTTTTCAAGGTAAAAAGATCGTGTTCCAAGCCACATTAAAACTGTAGGATGTAAAGAAATAATCCACACTTCACAGAAGTCCCACTGGCTGCTGGTTTAAACCAGTTTGGGACAAATTTGTAGACTTGGTGCCTAGTTTCTCCTTTTTTTTTTGCTAAGTTGGCTTGAATTTTCCCCTTTAAACTTTCTTGTGAAGAAGAAAACACAATATCCAGTCTTGTGGCCTTCCTTAAGGCCTCTGCAGGGAGGCAAAAGAGCTCATTTGTCAAGTAGGCAATAGAATTGGCTTGACAGCCAGTCAGCCAGCCCTAAACAAAAGCTGGGCAATTAGCATTCTGAGCCAAGAACCTGAAAGAGAGCTGGGGGTGGGGTGGGGGCAATAAACTGTGGGGATGAATAAAGCTATCTATACATGGATGTACTGTGTAGCTCACAGTCTCACAGTGTTTTCAGGCATGCCAGGCTTGGGCTTGTACCACTAAATAGTTCATCCATGGCAGCTGATTTCCATCCTCCCCCCAGCAACAGTGACATCACCATTGTTAGCATATAAAGAGTCTGTATGAAGCCTCAGCAACTTATAGCACTTTTTGCTCAACAGCAGGGGGAAATGTTTATATTTCACATTACTTCAAGTAATGTCTTCTGTTGACTCTTTAAAAATAAACTAGACTTGTACAAAATGTCAGTTTCCCTCCTAATTAGATATTGCAGTCTTAAGGCTGTTCATGGTGTGATGGCAGCTTGGGAAAATAAGCTTCCTGGCTACCTGCAGGAGATTTACATTCAAGAGTAGTGAGCCAAAGTGATCAACTGCTGTTATGTCTTCTGTGACCTTGAAAGATTGTCCATGGAGAGGGACCTTTTAGAAGGAAAGCACTGTGGTTTTGGGGTAAACCCTGAAGGAGGAGATAGCAAAAGTAAGAGACACTAAAGTAGGGAAGAATACTTGCAAATTTTGTTGATTCAGTTTGTGTATAAAGTTGACTTAAATGATGAGGGAGAAGTGAAAGAAGCTGATAACATGCATGGGTTTAGCTTCTCAGCTTTCCTTGTTAAATCAGCATGACAATACGATGCTTCAGCTCAGAAGTCAAGTTGTGTGCAGTTTGGAGTACCAGTATGGTATCTCTGGGTGCCAGCAGTGCACCCATTCTTAGTGAGCAGGAGCTCTAAATCTGGATCTCAAGTTTAAAGATAAACTTTTACTTGTATAAGGTGATTTAGGTCTGCTTTGGTGTTCTTGGACAAGTTAAACTCCTTACATGAAAGCAATCACAATTTGTCAGATCAAATCTGTCTCTCCTTGCCCTGAAGTGAAAACTGAAGTTGTTTTTAAGAAAAAATTATCACTTCTCTTATTGTCCCAGTGAATGGCAGACATCAGGAAGGAGTGATATAGTAGTCACTCTGTAATTGTTGTGCATACATGTCTGTCACACAGTTCTTCTAAAAATTTTTGCCTGCAAGGAAATTATGTTCATATATCCTGTGTTCCTTACAGGCTGAAGGATACCCAAAGCCTGTATCTTGTCTCTAAGACAGGGCTGTGTGGGTTTTATAGGACTGGAGAAGAGAGGAAGGGATACACTATTATACTTAATTTAAAGTTCAATACATAAAGATACATAATCTAAACAGGCAGGCTCTTTAAGTAATTTCCTGATGTTCCAGTATTTTATAATGATTAATCCTGAAAAGTCTAAAAATCTGTATCTTGTATGTATTTATGCCAGTTATTCACTTGTTGAACTTTGCTTTGTCAGGACAAGAAAGCTAGGCTAGTTCTTCTCCTCTGTTAGGTACTTGAAAAATACAGTTCTGCTGCTATTACTGTTTGATGTGGGAAATGAAAAACTAACAAAAACCAAGGAAATAAGATTTGTAAACATCCCCCACCTAGTTTCTTGCTTGCAGAGAAAAAATTCTGGAGTAGAATTAATATGGCATATTTCAATGAGTATTGTTCTGTTCCCTATGTTCATTCAGATGCACAGCATGGAGAAACTGCATGGAATTTATGACTAACAAAGCAGAGAGATATTTTTCTGTTTTAAAATCATGCATTTGAAAATACTTTTATTTACCATCACCCCCAAGATGTGATACTAAGTCCTGTGGACAAGCCTGTGAAAAGGCTGAATCTTTGTTTGGAAAAGTAATGTTTCAGAACATTTTGTATTGATGTATCTTGTTCTGATCTTCTGGGTTTTTTGGGTGTATGGTGTAGGGGTTCTTTTTCTTGCTTGTTTTTGTGTTTTTTTTTTGTTTGGTGTGGTGTTTTTTTTTTTCCCTTCCCAGTAATAGGATATTGCAGAAGAGTAGGTTTTTTCCCCATCTTGGAGGAAATGGAAAATAGAAAAATAGCTGATTTCTCCCATCCTCCTGTAGTGTTGAGTCCTCTTCTTTTACATGCATCCTGTGAGCCAGATTCCATATACACTCATTGTATCACCTCTTTGTTTCTTAGGATGATGATTCTTCAAAGTTCTCTCTGACTCATTATGCCTTGAGTTTTCATTACTGGGTCAGCTTTTTAAAATTTCTGCTGCCTGGAGTGTTTTCAGTTGGAGCCATTCTCTCCTGTCCTGCAGTCTGCTACTGTGCCTGTTAAAGCAGCAGCTGTTCAGCAACAGATGATCTGGAAATGTCACTGCTATGTTAGTGCACTTGTGACTCCCTTCTCTTTGGTCCCATTAGGAACCCAGGAATGCATCAGGTTGTGTAGGTGTGGCAACACTGGGTCGTTGCTCTGGCCACATTGTGTGTCTGGCTTTGGGCTCAGCCTGCGAGGGCTGTGTCTGCTAAATGCAGGCAGTGGGGACCAGCAGGAGAGGAAGCAGTGCTGAAGATCCAGCTTGCACACCCTGCAGGTGTTGAAAGATTTGAGTTCTTCTCAACCTACTTCTCGTGTGATCTTGTGGCATGAATGCCTGCTAGTGGTTGGAGCATGAGTTATGTTCCAGGGGCACATCTTCATTTGTAAGTAATCCCAGTCTGTGTGCTCTGAGACTGTTCCCTGATGTGAACTGAAGCACAGCTTGTGTGTGATCACTTCAAAAAGACTGCTGGATCTGACCTGAAATATTAATGTAGATGTGCACCAAAGGCAGGAGCTAGAGTCAGGGGTCTGTCTCTGGAAAGTACTACAAGCTGTTCTGATCATCTTAAAGAGTACAAGATGGAGAAGGGTTTAGGTGTGGACCCTTATTGCATTTTTATGTGACTGTTGCTTCCTTATTCTTTAGTAATGGGATAAAGGCAAACTGTTGTGCAGCTATAGTATCAGGAGGGGCATTCATGAGCTCTTCTGTTCAAGACCAGCATCTTCCCTTTACCTTGTTCTCTCTTGACCTATACATGAGATCCTACTTGTAGTGTGGTAGGCTCTGGCCATGAGTAAAACATGACATGACAACAGAGGGGGCCTGTCAGGCCTCTCTCAGGCTGTTATTTCCACCTGTGCTCACATACCATGAGGAAAAGACTCCAATTTTGCCAGAGTTTTTTTTGGGCCTGGCTTGGTTGTCTCACATTTCCTGTTGGCGTAGAAGGCACCCTTGTGTTGAAGAAAGAGCAGGTCCTACTATTTCTTTTGACTTCTGCTGAATTTAGGGTGGAGTAGAAATATAGGGTCAGTCTTTCCTGTTCCATACATCATTGTATCCTACTGATTGAAGTACATTTCACAAATAAAGGAACTTTTTTCACAACTTCACTCTTACGTTTCTTAATTCACTTATGGATGATGCTTTTGTTGTTTTACTACACCAAATAAATTTTGCCTTGCATTGGATTAAAATATCAAATAGCAACTCGTGAACTGTAATGTACAACAGGCTATGGAGGGTGGAGGAACAGAGCAAACAGATGAGCTGGAGATCAGCCAGGGAACATGTCCTGCTGGTTGTCCTCGTGGGACTACAGAAGAGCACTGGGTTGACACCATAGTGAGAAGTAAATTACTGAAGTATGAAGCTTTGTACAAATAAAGCATTTCCTGCCAAATACAGATGACACACATTCCTAAACTACCGAGAAAGTCATGTGCGTGTACCTCAAAAAATAACCATACTTCAAAATGAGAATATGTTTAGAGGAAAAAGTTGTTCTCCTTTTAGATGTTGAAATATTAGAGTACTTTCACCTATTTAAGTCATGGTTGTAGTGTTGTTGAAGAAGTTTTGTTGCATTTGTAGAAAGCCTGACCTTAAAGTATGTACAGGTGGTTTGTGTAGGTCTTGCATTGATGCAAGAGAGAAGTTGACAGTCACCATATATTCCATGACTGACTGCTCAGCCAGAGGATTCTGAGTGCATCATGGAGGATGCTGTCTTAGAATATGAGATTGCTGATCCTCTGCTCAGGCACCTCTGGAAATGTTTACTATTGCTTTTGGCTAAAGATGGGTTGTAGACATAATTGGTCACTACCAGATGTTTGTACATCTCTGTCAAACTATTCCTAGGAATAGCTTTTGCAGCCAAAAATACTTGATACTGTGGTAGTAGGTGTAGTAGGCTTTATAGAAACTTGCAATGGCTCAGAAAGGTGTGTGCCTAGAGGACTGTACATTTAGCTCTTCTTAACAATGTAAAATGAGATATTATGCCCCAGTCATTGCCCGAAGCAAAATATGCTTTTCTTCAGGGTATTGAGCTGCTGCATCTTCAGAGAGTTTATTTGTAAGTGTCCAGAGTACAAGACTGGAAAATTGTGTTCTAAGCAGTAAGCAGGAGTCTTCTATCAGACTACCTCTGTGTATCTCGAGCTATAATCACAGAGCATTGTCTGTATTTCTCATTCCCACTGCTAGCTATTGTTTTATTGACAAAGCCTCTCTGAAGATTGTGTATCCTGAGATGTCTCTCCAGAATACTGATAACTTGGGGTTTGTATGCAGAGAGCGTACGGAATTAAGCAACGAGAATTAAGCACTATGTGCTTTGCATTGTCAGGATGTGTTATTTGGGATTTATCCAAGCTAGGCTTATGATTGCCATATGTGGACTAGCAACAGATGCACATAAAAGTACTTTCCAAGGACAGCAAACAATGGCAGATAAAGCCTCTGTTGTTCTATTCAGTATGTGTTGGATCATAGCTGCTCTGAGGAGTGACCAGCCGACTTGGGGCATTATAGGGTGCTAGGAGCCTGGCAGTTCTAGAAAATCAAGTAAATCAAGTTCTAGAAAATCAAGGACAGGATTGGAAAAACAGTATGAAACTGGCTCAATAAATTTTATTGCCATCGAATTGAATGTGTGTGACAAAATGCTAGGTGACGTGTTTCTTACTACTGCTTTTGTATTATGACTGTCTTCTCTAATGGTATTGTCCACAAAATTTTACTTGGATTTTCCTACTTTCATATGGAAAGAAGTTGTTTTAGCATAGTAGTTTGCTTTGAGTTTTTTGTCGAGTTATTTTTGTTGTTTTGTTTATAAAGAAAAGCAAAGTGTATTATGAAGAGAGACTTAACTCTTCATCTTTTTTTGATTTTTAAAATATGTAAATACAAGTTATCCAAAGGAGACATCCTTTTTCCAGTGACTGTTTTTTTCACTCCACTACACCACAGTCCATTAATTCCAAAATGGTTAATGTTAAAAGAGTAGTAGTGCTTGCTTTAGGGCAGAATTTATTCTCATCTTATGGTAACTATATAAGTACAGAGGAAAAGACTTCAAACCTTTGTGAAGAAATCATTCTAGTAGTTGTTTTTCCCCTTGAGGCAGAGCTCATGCTTCTTGACTTGTGTGTGGCCAAGGCCTTGATTTTTTCAAAGGTTTGTGTGTTGTTGGGTTATCCTGTTTATAGTGCCTCCTAGTCAGAAAGTTGGCTTGGATTTCTTTTCTATTACAAATGTAATGAAACAAAATTAGTGGAAAAACTTTTGCACAAGTTGATGTAAGTGTTAATGGCAGGTAAGTGTTTGTTTCACCTTGGTGTGTAGCATCTCTTCACTTAGATGGTACCAGAGAAAGGGATGGGACAACTGCTCTGCTTTGGTAGCAGTGCTGGCTTTGAGTTGTGTTGTACGGTTCCTTACATCTCTTTCTGCTTTTTAAATGAGTGACAGTAAGGCTGGTACTGCATGTGATGTAGGAGGAAGGTGATGAATGCAATTTTTTTTTTTTTTTTAATTTTTAATTTTTTTCCCATCCCTCTCAGGCAATAGCCTTCTATAGTAGGAGGGAGAAGAATATGTTTTGAAAATTACTGTTGGATTACTGTTTGTATTTTAGGATTGAGTTGTAGTCAGATTTTTCTTTGGGTTTCAGCCTTTTCTAAGGCTCATTGATGTGTGTGTTGGTGAAATTCACATGAATATTTTGTCTACTCTGTCCTTGTCTGCAGGATTAAAAAGCTTTGAGTACTGTCTTCATTTACTACTTGCTCAAGTTTTGCTTAGGAAACTGTGAAAGTGGTTGCAGAATACATGAAGTAATGTGTTAGAGATATTGATTACATGGCAATTGATATGTTTTGAGTTGTCCAAAATGAGTGTGTGTATGTTTGTATATGTATGTATGTATAAAATAATCACAGGTCTAAAACCACAGTTGTGAACAGTCATCATTAACAATGTCACTATAAGCTTCTGGAAATGAGGTTGTGGTAAGTTCCCTCTAAATTGTTTCTGTTTTGGGACTATTTCAAAGAAACAAAGGGGATATGAACAGGACGAAAAAAAAGGACGAACTGTCGAGTTTTGCAGATCAGGAGCTGTAGATGTAGAGGTCTCTATTGCCGCTTCTCAAGCCACAGCATCGTTCAGGTGTTCGAGGAAGCAGTAGTCCAAAGTACTCAGCCTGGGTTCAGGCTTCTTTGAGGAAACACAGTGGTGTGCTTTGCATTGACCTACAGCACTGGGGAGGTGAATGAAGAAATAGTGACACTTCAGCATTTTTTTTCCTGCCAAAAAGCCTTAGGAAACTGTAATTGTTCCTGTGCAAACTCACTGGAATACGGGAAACTTTGTGCTTGCTTCTTGATACAACCCATCTGTTCAACATTAGCCAAACTCTGCCTTAAATGTATTCAAAAAATTAAAATAGTTCCTCAGGATTACTGGTGTTGCAACCCAAGCTTTGGTTCTAAGGCAAAAATGGCATACAAGCAGACTCTGCTGTCATATCTAAAACACAGCATATGTCATTTAACGTATGACAGGTCTACCCTAAGTCAGTGTAAACTGTGTCCCGAGACAAGTTCTTAAATTGTCTTTCATCCTGCTAAGAGACTTCATTATTTTCAAATGTTTCCTGCTAATTAATTATTCAGTAGCCATACTTTATTTCTAGAATGAGGTTTTGGCACTGTAGATGCTTGAATTGGCCAGATACGTAGTTCGTCAAAATTTGTTGAAAAAAATTTTTTTGCAAGATGCTGCAACCTAGGAGCTCACGTCTAATTTCTGACAACTGATGTAAATACTGAGCATAAATGCTAAATTTGAGGTGGTTTTATTGCTTTTAACTGTTCTATCATAACGTGTAACTGTGTGTTTACATAAATGATGTATATGATTTGTAAAATGCATCTCAGCGTGGGTAATAAGATTGAGTTAAGTTTTGTTTAAGTACCTATTTTGAGTTTCTGGCAGACTACTTCTTACAGCTACACAAGCAGAAAATGCCCTGTGGGCTTCTCACAGAGGATTCTTCAAGAACATTTTGTTACTCATTCACATGTTGATTCAGAAATATTGCACGTAATTGCATTTTTTATCTCTTTTGGGATACAAAGATTTTCTTAATTGTGTTTTCTTGCTGTGCTACAGAACTTTTATTTTGCTGTAGTCGTCTTCTTTTTAAGGAGGAAAAAGAATTTGTACAATGGAAAGCTGAACATACTTTTTATCCCTTGGCATTGTCTCTTTCTCAGGGAGTGCTGTCCAATATCTCCTCCATCACTGACCTGGGAGGCTTTGATCCTGTTTGGCTCTTCCTAGTGGTAGGAGGAGTAATGTTCATTTTGGGATTTGCAGGATGCATTGGAGCTTTACGAGAAAACACTTTTCTTCTCAAATTTGTAAGTAGCCTTTGCAACTGTGGCATTCCTCATTTACACAACATGCCAAGTTCTCTGTTCTGTTTTACTGTGTTAAGCTTTTAAAATATATTTTGGAGAGGAAGGTGTTATCCAGTGTCAGAGTACCAAGAAAGCACTTAGCTTTTAACGCTTTACAGCTCTTCAGTCTCTGGTGCTTACTGGTTGTGTTTTTTTGAATTTCAAAGCTATTGGTTATGAGAATCATATCATGGAAGTACTGCTTTTGATACGGATATAGCGTAACATTTTTCTTCCCTGCCACAAAAAGAGAGAAATTTCCTGTGAGACGCTGTGTGTTGAACTTGGAGTCCATAACAAGCTGCTTATGAAATACGAGGGACGTAGATGCAGCAGTGAATGTGACCCATGTGGCTTCGGCTGTGCAAGGGCCCCTCATGGTACAGAGGAGGTAGAACTGTTACGAGGGGTTGCTGGCTGATATCCTCAGTTTGTGCCAATTGGAAGAGGCTTTGTTGCTTTCAATGCTGTGGCCTGAGGAGGTGAAGGGGAGGAGAATGTATCCAGGGATGTGTAAAGAAAATGGGAGTTTTCTTGAACTCTGTGCTGGATTGTTGGTTAGGGAAGGAGCTGCTGATATACAAATGTACCTCAGTATGCCAGAACTTCTTTAGCTAAGTAGCCAAACTCTATATTTTGAAAGCCCTCCTCCTGTGACTTTTAAAGGTGTGGGTAATAGTATCATGTTCCCTTTTAGATAAATTGAAGCTTTGTAATAAAAAAGATTCTTTCATCTACCACTCCCATTTCCAGAGGTGGGCACAGCCTGGGTGGTAGTTGTCTTCATAACCATTAACTGTTAATATATACATGGAAAAGCTTCCAGTGAAAAAACTGCCTCCAAGTGACACATTTGGCTCCCACAGACATGTTGTATTAGGGGAAGAGGCAATTGAGAGTCACAGTTCTTGTGGCATTTATAAAGCAGCTTGTAACACTTTTTTTTTCTTCTTCCTTGCTTCTCTTAGCTTGCCTAAAATGAACCCATCTGCTCTACCAGAAATAGCTTCCCATATAGCAGCTGCAGCAGAAATTAAAAATGCATCTGAACATAGAGAGCGTATTAAAATAAAACTCAAAGACACAGTTGCAAAGGGGATGGACTTCCAGTATACCAGGACCCCTGTGTGGCTTAAAACAGTGTAGACTCAGTGGAAATGCTTAGAGAAAGTGGCAGATCATTAGTAATGCCTTTGGCATCCATTGCATTTGCATTAATCATAGCAGCCTCATTTAGTTTTAATGTGGATGTGAGTCATTTCATAGACATTTTGCTCCGACTTAGTCATTAATTAATTTCTGCTGTTACCAATTTCTGCTTTGTCTGCTTAGATGAAGCTTTGTCAGTGAGAGGATCTAAAGCAAACGCCATGTAGAAAGCATTTTACTGGCACTATTGGTTGTTTATGCCCTCTGAAATGTAAGTGCCTAGTAGAAATTTAAGATGGGTTTTCAAGGGCCCTACATGTGGTGGTGAGTGACAATATCCAAGTGAATTCTCTTGGATCTCTTTGAAAGTCTTGGTGAAACGTCCAAGGTTTGGACATTTGTTAGCATTTTTATCATTTGTTAGAGTAGAATTAAGATTTCTGTATTACAGATCCAATAAAAATGGTGTGTTTTTCATTTAAAATTTCCCGTGTGCCAAAATGGCTTTAACTTGCACTGGAATAGATAAAGAATTATCACTGGATATAATCATAAAGCTTTGAAAAAGTTTTTGGTCAGAAAGGAAAATAATTTTAGCCTTTTTTATTTTCTTTGTAGTTCTCTGTATTTCTTGGAATTATTTTCTTCTTGGAGCTCACTGCTGGTGTTCTAGCATTTGTTTTCAAAGACTGGATAAAGGACCAGCTGTATTTCTTTATAAACAACAACATCAGAGCATACCGAGATGACATTGATTTACAAAACCTCATAGACTTCACACAGGAATATGTAAGTTGGACTAAGTTTATTTTTTTGTAAAGCTTACTTTTAAGCAATACCTGCTCTTATTTTTCACTTTTCATCTGTTTTGTTTCTTCAAGAGTAAACCAGAAATATTCTAGCATATAATACTTTGGAATATATGTATATTTGTTGTTACAGAACTTTTGCAAACATACAGCACCTGTGAAAAGTGGCTTTATTGATGTATGACTGAGTAAAACAAGATGGAGAGTTGGGGTGACTTTTCTTGAAGACTTAGTGTGTCAAATGCACCAAGTTAAAGTATTTTGTTATAGAAGCTATCACATCTGTTTAAAAAATTACTCCTTTTCTAAGCTTAATTTGGTCCTAAGATGAATGTTGGTGCAGTTTTAGCAACATTAGACGTGCTACACCACACTGCAGAGTGGCAGAGGTATTTAGTTGGTCCAAATGAAACTACAATGTTATTTCTTCTGAATTTGACTTAATGAAATTAGCCTAATGAAGTGGGACACTTGTAGAGTTCTTGTAGATCTCTAAGTGATGCCACATCTGCGCTTGGTGGGGAAGCGTGAAACCAGTGGTGCACCTGTTTGTGCAGGTTAAGCTCTGTAATTTATCAGTGCATGTAAAGAAGTCTTACACTGACTTTAGTACACAAGGTCTGCCAATACCTTCACTCTTCAGTACTCAGTTCTGGCCTGTGTTGATGAAGTCCTCTTTGAATTGGCACTCTGTGGTTAACATGGCTAAGTGTTGGTTGAATTCATGTTTACTAATTTTTGTACGTTCTGCAATTAGAATAACTTCAATACTTGATTTGCTTTTCTATACCTGAGGGGCAGAAAGGTAAGTAACAAGATTTGGATCCTTGCACTATTTTGAATCTTTTGTGAGAAGGTCAGAGGTCACTACAGTCTGAAAGCAGTGGTCCACTTGTATGCAACCAAAGGCTACAGTCCAATTTTGCAGTCACTACCTAAAGCTTTCTCTCCTAAGTGGATTAGCACTCAGCAGATAAGCCAGGGGCAGCGCGCGTTGTGAGAGTGAGTTACTTCTTCAACCAGTAGAGATCGTGCATGAAGACAACATGTTTAGGTATTGCAAAGAGAACTGTGCTACATCTAGAAAAAGAGAATTGCTATTCCAACGCTTTTAAAAATGTGGTTTGTTTGTGGGGTTTTAAATTTTACTTTTTTTTTTTAAAGTTGACATAGATGAGTTCATTGGTGTAGCTCCTTAAATGCTGTAAACCATCACTGCTTCACTGATCTCCAGTTCATTCTGTGTACGTTCAGCAAAACACATCAATTCCTTGTGTGTTCAACATGTTTTGCTAGAGACTAAGCCTGCCTTTTGGCAGATTTACTCTTTGAAGAATTCAGTAGTAAAGCTGTTAATTGTGCAGTGTGTGATGCTCAGGGAGCAGTGTGTTCATACTGTTCAATGTATACCCAGGCGAAGTTCCCCCAAACTGGCAAAAGGAGTAGCTGTACTGGTGTAGCCTTTGGAGCTTGCTTTTTTGAAAATCCAAGGCCCATTAGACTGGACAGAATATTGTACTCTTTGCTCTACTGTCCCTCAGGCCTGAGCTTGTAGGCCTGTGCAACTCTGTGGTATTGTGTAGGCTTATCAGCTCACCCATGGGTTTCTCTCCAGAGAGCAGCATAGCAGGCTGTGAGCATAACTTTAATCACATGATAACTTTGGAACAACTTATAGGTCTGGAATGGTATTTTAAAAAAATTACAAAACCCACAACCAAAAAAAAAAAAAGCCAGCTTCAATGAAAGCAGTGGGAGTCTCAGATTTTCCTTTGAAAGATGGAGGGAAACTGGCAGCAATAATGTGTGTTACTAATGCTGAGATTTTTGTTCTGAAATTTAAGAAGCTCTTCCTTTTTTGTTCTAGTGGCAGTGCTGTGGGGCTTTTGGAGCTGATGACTGGAACCTTAATATTTACTTCAATTGTACAGATTCCAACGCGAGTCGAGAGCGCTGTGGTGTGCCATTCTCTTGCTGTACTAAAGACCCTGCTGTAAGTGACAGTCAAGAGGGTAGTATGGGTTGGCTGTTACAATTGTAAATAACTCTTCAAGATTTTTCTACTTTTTCTTTTTTTTTGGAGATTGTGCATAATAATGAACTTATCGCCAACCTGTATTCTTTTTGTTCTTGCAGCTCAGCTTTGCCACTAACTTTACTTCAGTCATCAAAAATCATAAGCTAACTTAAGTCTTCATTTTGTGCCTTTTATTAGAAAGAGAGAACCATGAGCTTGGCTGAACATATATATTAATTTTAGCAAGTATAAAAAGGAGAAGCTCTTAATGTGTTGAAGGATGTGAGCTTTCAATTGAAATTCATTAGAACAGGAACCCTTAAGATCAGACACTTTAAAGGAGGTATTATTCATTATTTAATGCAGTGTCCTGAGGCTGCAGTCCGTTTGACCCAGTTTGTTCCAGGTACGGTAATGAATGACAGTCTGTGCCCTGAGGAACTGACATGTTTGCATTAGAATCTTGACTTGGGTATGGTTATCTTTGCGTACTCTTTTTTTACCTTTAAAATTACTGCCTGTCCCACAGTCACCTGAAATCAGACTTGAAGGGTCAGGAATTGTTAGTGGGAGAAGCTTTTTTGGTAAATGTTCATGTCTTTTAAAATATTTATAGTTCTGGATCATCAAGTGGAAAATGTTGGAGCCCTGCATTGCTAATGGGGACATGATCAAGAAGCGTAAAGTGAAAAGTAAAGTGTAGGGAATCAGTTCACTAGTAGTGAAAAGCTTGGAACAGGGATGGGTGTGTACACAGAAACTCTTAAGTGCCTAGCACTGTATACATTTGACTTTATATAGCTTGAAAGAAGCTGGCTTTGAGTGCTAGTATTATCTAGCAATTCAGCTGTGGCTTTTTTTCCACCTGGAATGACTTACAGTTCCTTGAATGTATTAGTCTAGCACAGACTGAAGCTTTTGGCAAGCTGCCAAAGGGCACCTCAGGTGCTTCCTGCCTTGCTAATAATGAAATGCAGTCGCTGTTCCTGGCATCCAGTTGCTGGTGCTCACTCCCTCTCCTGATAAGGCCTTCCACTTGCACAAGCTGGTTCTGGTTCCTCTGCAGTGAATGTGACTTCACAGTAGTTTGAATTTTTCTGACAAACATAGCTTAAAATGTTTTAGTGGGATATTAAAACAAAATGTAGGTTAGGCTCAAACATTACATTATGCTTAGGATTTCCTCTACTCTTTGCCTTTCTGCCCACCCTCCCACTCAGAGGTCATCACAACCCAGTTTTAAAAATATAGTTGTTATAAAACCAAACCAGTGACAGCAGTACAAGGTAATCCTATAAATACATAATCCATCCTAAAGTTCTCTCTTTCTCTGTTGTGTAAATGGCTATGCAGTTTGTTAGGGTGTGATGCTGCAACCAGGAATTTAAAGATAAATTTCATTCACTGTAAGGAAACAGCAACCTTAATGGCCTTTAAAGACTGAAAGTATTAGAAGTCATGCATACAATTGAAATAATTTTAACCAAGCTGTGATTGGTTCAATTGCAGTGGTAACACACAGGTTTATTCTGTGGGAAAGCAAGTTTGTCTCTTTTAGAATTAGGTTTCAGTGTTGGACTGATGCAGTTACATGGATGCTGTATTGTTTTAGTTTAGTTTGAATCAGAAAGTGGTGGTAAATTTGAAGTGGGCTAAAATAAGTATCTTAAAACTACTATAGTTGGCTTTGATGTAGTTAAGGAGGTTGAAGTGTTCCAAATTCCTGTACAGGTAAGTCTAGAAACATTTTTTTATTTTCATTGCATTTTTCGTACTTTTTTTGGGTAACAAATTCCAAGGCTAAAGACGACATTCATGATGAAGCAAGTAGGCTTTTAGTACAAGGAAGTAAACTTAAAATCCCTCTTTCAGAATCTTAGGTGCTTTTACATCCTTGAAGTCTGTGGCACTTAGATACTGGAACACAAACATTCATCTCATTAAGAGGTACAAGTTGCTCAAATTTTCAAGGCCCATTAAGGGAATCCTGTTTGGGCTGCTGACAGAATGTGACTTGTTGTACTTCCTGCAAAGTGAGGAAGCAGAGGAGCTTTCCATGCTGATGGGAGATACTTATTTCCATATGGCTGCTTTTTAAAATCCATTTCTTGACTGCCTGCCTTTCTCACTTCCCACAATTTGATTAAATTATGGTGTTTGGTACACCTAGCTAAGATTGGCTGATTTTCTCACTTTCTTGAGTAGTCTTTCTTCTGCTGTGGTAAGTCAGTAACTTAGTATTTTGCTACCATTGTGGCTGATGCCAAAAGTTTCATGCTTCACTTTATTACCAAAGTAAACACACAGCTTCAGCTGCCAAGGGGAAGCACTTGTTCACTAGGGAAAGTCTGCCTGTGCCTATTTTACCTGTGTTTTGGGTGTACTAAAGGAAAGGGAGTAGGAAAAATCCCTCCTTTCCCATTGGTATCAAGCTCCCAGAAGAGAGAACAGGCAGTAAGAACACATTACCCCATCTGTTCTTTTTTTCTTTCATATTTTTGGAAATGAATTAGATACTGTACATACTTCTACAGACATTCTCAGAAAGAACTTGCAGCTTCTGCAACAGAACTGCCCCTTGTCACCCCTTCATTCTGCACAGACTGAACCCTGAAAATGATAATAGTACTCTTGGCGTGTTTTTTAGTATAGACAAAACCTTTTCAGCAGAAGGTTCTTTCACTTAATGTAGGTGTTCTCTAGTCCCTTTAATTTGACTACTAAATGCTTGTATCTGGAACATGGAGTTCACCCAAGTAGAGGGCTGGTTTTCCCAGCTTGCTGAATTGAGAGAGAAAAATTTTTTTGACCTTGTGCTCTTGTTTGCTGTGAGTAATTAATAGCGCAGAGTGAAGGAGGAAGGTTTTTTTAATTAAAGCAACATGCTAACCAAAGTTTGGGTGATTATCTGCTACATACAGGACCAACTCCAGGGACCTGGGAGAATGTGTTTGGGAGACATTTTACTGATTGCCTCTCTTCTCTCTCTCTCTTTCTCTTGCTCTTCTAGGAAGATGTTATTAATACTCAGTGTGGCTACGATGCAAGGCAAAAACCAGTAAGTTTTTTTTTTTTCCTTAATGTGGTATGTTAAGGATCTGAATCCCTGTTGTGAGAGGAGATTATTCTACTGATGGTGTAGTTGAATGTAATTATCTTTCTTTTCTTCCCTCTTCTCCTTGGCAGGAAGTTGATCAGCAGATTGTTATCTACACTAAAGGCTGTGTCCCTCAGTTTGAGAAATGGTTGCAGGACAACCTTACCATAGTTGCTGGTATCTTCATTGGGATAGCATTACTGCAGGTAAACATCATGTTCCCTGTAATGAGTTGCACAGAGGAATAATAGATAAAGTGAATATGACTGGGGGAAACTGTATATGAGAACTGAAAATGTAGTGTCAGTTGCCTCTTTGTGGATTTTAGCAGGGGGAACTAAATGTATGAGGCTTTCTTTGTGTTAAGGAATATTTAATTTTTATCTACAGGGATGGATTTGTTTCTTTTCAGCTCTTGGTGGGTCGAAACTAACACACCGTTAGATAAAGCTTAGGTAGAGATTATTAAGCCTGTACAGAGCTACTGTTTCCAGTGGTGCTTAAATGAGAAGCAGAGAGCCTTTAGGATCACTTTGAAACAAGACTAGAACTGTTAATTAACTGCAACCCAGTGCCACTATAAAAATACTGGGGTTGCAGGTGTTCTGCAATATTCTTACTTCTTCCAACACTTACTGTCAATTTAATTTCTACCTCTGTTGTTTCTTTCATATCTAAGTTCTGTATAACCTAAGGCGTTTGCCTGTGTGAAAAGAGTTATCCTATGCTCCAAATGAATAAACTGTTGTCTCTTCCAGATATTTGGGATATGCTTAGCCCAGAATTTGGTTAGTGACATTGAGGCTGTCAGAGCCAGCTGGTAAAACTGCTGAAGTAACCACAACAAGACACTGGACTACCGAAACCCTCTGAAACCTCCAGTGTGTCACTCCGACACCAAGCTGTATGGACATGGGTGACAGGGAAGCCTTCTCTCCCAAGTAGTCTCAAGTCTAAGTTCCTGATTTGCAGTGAACTCGTGTTTCTTTGGGGTGGGGGAGAGAAGAGTGGGCTATTGAAAATCTGCTGCTCACTGACAATTTTTTTTTTTCTTTTAAACCACCACTTTGAAAGCTGTTGAGCCGTGAATCTCTACTGTATTCTTGATTTTGAGTAACAAGTGGACACTTTTTTAAATTGGTGTATTCAGTGAGACAGAGTTGCATTGTTGTAGTCTGTGGATATGCTGTTTATTCTTCATGTCATGAGTTCTTTGATAGCTGCCAAATATTTCTGAGATGGTCTATCTCCTCACCACTCTGTAAAGAAACAATCTTGTTGTTTTCACAGCTAAACATAGCTACAGGCCTAAACCCATGAAGCAGGAAGCAACTTTCTATGCATCTATTGTACAGTAAAAAATATTGTTTTTAAAACAAGGGAAATTTTTTTTTATGCACGCTTCCAGCCATCTCCCTGTAGTACTTTGAGGTTGGAATCAGCAACAGGGAGAATTGCTTAATTTTGTCAAGATCTTTTTTCCTTCTCCACCCTTGTATGAAGGGAAAGGAGTTTTATATTTGACAAACAAGGGTTGCTGCCATACCTTTGGATATCAGTCTCTTAAGGCAAGGATGGGTTATAACTGTATAAATGTATGAAAGCAGTGTGGATGTTGGGCCCAAGTGATGAATAATATTCAAAGAATGAATTATATATTAACTTAAAAAGAATCAAAACTTAATGTATCTGATATGGCAATATCTTTTGTTTCTCTGAAATTTAGTGTAACCTAATGTATTTAGGGATCTCACCATCACTAATATTAATGCTTTGACATACTCATGCGAAGCTTGTTTCTTTGGTCTGTTCCTAGTTGGGGATCTTTCTTTTTTTCTTTTTCATTTCTTTAATTCTTTTTACTTGCATGAGCTGTGGAATAAGAATCTGTGGCACTCCAATGCTTTAAATATGTGCATATATTTTAATACAGTCTAATCCAAACTTATTTATTGATAAATGCATGTGATTATGGAAAGATCATATATCCCATTCTCTTGGAAGTTGGAGAGAACAGTTTTTGCCAGAGTAAATGCTTACCTCCAGTGCACGAATCCACGCTATGGAAATATCTCCCTTTCTTGCTCTAATGGCAACAAAGAGCTTTCTTGAAACAACGGAATAAAAGTCTTAAAACAGAAGCATTTATTAGGATCAGCTAAGACAGACCATTTTGAATTGGACACAAGAAAGCAGAATATGGAGAAAAGCACAAATAGTGACAGAAGACTTGGATCAGGCTCTATCCAGCTTAGCGCTTTTGATTTGTTCTTCTTCACTAAAAATAGTGAACTTAAAGACCTGACCATGGCTTGGGTAGTTTATTGCACTTTGGACAAACTGAGCTTGTTCTATGACCCTTCACAGTATCTCCCATACCAGTCCTGAAAGCTGTAGTCCTGCTTTGGTCCGACAGCGGCAAAGGGAGCGTAGCACCTCTTTGTAAGAACATAACATCTTTCTCAGTTGAGTTTTCTAAAACATGAGGTACGTGGAGTAGAAGAGAGGAGCACATTGCTTTCAAAGCTTCCCTCTTGTGGGGGGTAAATACAAGGCTCTTCTGATGACCTGTTAAGGCCCTTCCTGGTCCTATGACTCTTAAATGAATATCTGTACCCTTGCACATTTGGCTTTCTGTGCTTCAGTTGGCCATGGTTTTTCTCCCCTCTGAGGGCTGGTGATGGGCACGCCAGTGCTTCACAGATGCCTCAGACAGACCCGTTGTCCTCCTGTCTTTGAGCATTACCTCATCCTCTCCTGGTTAACTCCCACTGACTGGCTCTGAATCAGGCAGCCTCCATATCCCTTGGTATCTGCTGTTAAAGGCCAGCCATGACTCAGAGTATTTTTTAAAGCCTTTCAAAACAATTATAATTCACTGTCCTTAATAAAGTTGGTTCCACCTCAGCACAGTGTTATGTTTTTCTTAGCCACTCCTCAGCTTGAGGAGTTACTGGTTGTTTTCCCCCAGAGGGACATACCATTTTGCCTGATAGTGGCAGGACAGACAGATCATCAGCACCAGTGTTGCTGCACTGAGACAAAATGGTGCAGGGAGGAATCAGGGAAGCGGGGTTGAGGAAATAACCCCTCCACCAAAGAGCCTTGATTGTGATCCTGGGCTTTGGTTTGGAGGGAAAACAAAAAGCCTAATTACAGAAACATTCCTTGTTGCCACTGATCTTGAATTCTGCTGTTGCTGCTCTGAGCTTCTGAAGATAGCTTCATTCTTCTACTTGAATCTCTGCAGTTGTACTGTATTGGCCTTCTGTCTTGTCACGCTGTTCTCTGAGTTCCAGTCTGCTGGCTGTGCTGTTGGCAGTGTCAGACTGATAAGAGGGTAAATGCTCCAAGCTGAGCAAATCTTGTTCTCGCAACTTGCACGTCTACACACAAACATGCAACACTTCTGCTGAATCCCAGAATGACTGACTGTTCTTACAAAAACCACTAAATAACTTATTTTTCTAGAGCTTGTCTTTATTGCTGCGGATGTTGATCCTTCTCCCTCCCTCATTTCCAAGGGATACTTATTTACTCATTTTTGCAATTGTTTGATGGATGTGCACTGAATGTTTAGGATTAGCTGTCTATGTTATACATTTAAATCCCACAATTTTTTGTCTACAGATCAGGTAAGACGTCCTAGAAATGTCCCATCAGCAGCTACTCAGCAGCTTAGGTGCCCAATTTGGAAAGCTTGTGGGAGGCCTTGGAAATCGATGTATTATTTTCAGAGCCTGCCAAATACAAGCAAACTTTCTTTCAGGAAACTTTGAAAAGTTCAGGTGAGCTGCGACTAAAGCACAACTGCTGGCTGCATGGGCTCAGTGTCTAAAGCAATA
The DNA here is from genome assembly GCA_013399225.1 of Rhipidura dahli. NCBI lineage: Eukaryota > Metazoa > Chordata > Aves > Passeriformes > Rhipiduridae > Rhipidura > Rhipidura dahli. Next base: position 130,253 of record VXAC01002401.1, read on the forward strand.
AGATATGGTAGGTGCTAGGACTCCATGGCAATTTCTAGCCTGCCTGGTGTGGTGGTGGGGTTAGATGTGGGTTCAGAGATAAGTCTAATTATCTTTAATGTGCAGTAGTTGTTCAGAATTTTTTATTCAGGCTTACGGAGTATGAAACAGCTCTGTTTGCTGGGTGATTCTTGTGGAGTAGTGGCATTGCTAACGAGGAGTCTGGTAGCTCAGCAGCAGCCCTGGCTTTAAAGCTATTTCCATATATCCCATTGAGCCCTGCCAGAGGGGATCACAGTCCTTGCTCCTCTGCTTTCTAAATACCCTCTATATTCACAGGCCTTTCTGTTGTTTGGGGTTTTGTGTTTTTTTTTTTTTTTGATTAATAGCCTAATGGACAAATGTTTGATTCATCTCTTTATGTCTGTTTTGGTAGCAGTAGGATTTATTTGCTTAAAATCCATAATTTTGATTGTGCCCCTTAGAGTTTAAAGCTGTGGGGGTGCTTGCTCAAGTGTACTCTGTCCTGAAAGCCTTCTTCTCTCCCCTTTGAGAGAGATGCTCATTGTAGTTCTTGTGTGTAAATAGTGTTTGAAATGTAAATAGTAGCATGCAGATTAAATGATTCTTGCACATGACTGCTTTTCACCCTGAAAATGTTCATTATGGATAGGAAAGGTGTCTACCAGGAGAGTTTGCTGGTGAGTCCCGAGTGGTTGACTGGGCTGTCCCTCACCCCGATGGAGCAGCAGGAGCACCTCAGCCACCTGCGCTTGCGTGTCTGCCCAGTGGGTGGGTGGCTGCACCCGAGGAAGGTGAAGCCCTGGGCAGCCCTTTGGGCTCTGGCTAATGGCAGGGCCTCCCTTACCTTTTCCCTTTGCTGCTTGGCATTAGAACAGCATTAGACTGTAAAGTGGTGAGTTGGTGGCAGCACCTCCTACCAGTTACGGGAGGTTGCCATCACTTGTGGCAGGACTTAACGTGGTGCTATAAGAGCTGTCCTGGACATCAATCTGTGTTTTTACTACTTTAGAGATGCCCTTGTTAAAATTGGTCTTGATAAATATGGTTGGTTATGAGAGAAACTATTGTCTGAATTTTTGGTTCTGTTTCCCTTCTTGCTGTGTATGTCTTTTGGGTGCATTGAAATAGCAGTTCTGCAAATACCTAGGAAGGAGATTAGGCCGCAAAAGGTGTCAAGCACTGCTGAATGTTTCAGTTCCTCCCATTTTTGTTTTTTTTTCTGAATCTTTTTCAGATACCTGTAACAGGTGACGAAACTGTCTAAAACAAATGAAATAATATTTCTCTGACCTATTAGCTACCAAATTTTGCCACTTGGAAAAAAGAAATAAAAAATCTGTCTCCCTTAACATGCAGTATAAGAAGTGTTGTACTACTAGCGTGCACGAGGCAGCACTGCTAGCTGTCTTTTGTGTTTTGGCAATATAAGTGTGTTAATAAAAAGCTCCATCTGTATGTGTGTTCATGTTCACACGGTGTACATAGTAGAGATGGACCTTGAGCTCTGGGGAGATTGGGAATTTGGGTTTGTGACTCAGAGCTGTTTCTGATACATATATTCCAGATTAGTTCCAGCTGAATCTTTCTCTCTGGTTCATCTGAAGGTGTGTACAGCAAGGTGTCAATATTTACCCTTTGTGTATCATTCCTTTTTATATGAATGTATTCTCTTGTGTTCCTTTTTTATCAGTTGTAAAATTGATTGTAAAAGCCAACTACACATACCGATTGAAAGTATTGCTATAACAGAACTGCATGCCCAGTAGAGTTTGACTTGAGCTTTAGTTTTCTGATTTCAGACTGGTTCCCTTCAGTGTAGGAGAAAAGCATAGATCAGGTGCATAATGTATTACTTGTCATCTTTAGCATTAGACTGTGGTATTGTATCACATGCTGATCTCAATGGATGTAACTGGAGTCTACTTAGGAAGTTAATGCAACTTCCTGGTAATTCATTTTAAGCTATTGAAAATGGTCTTGGTCATGCTACTTGTGTTCTTGGGTTTTTGTTTTTTAATAGAGGCATTTTTTAGGAATGTTTTAATACACTTATGATGGACAATACAATAGTTTTAATAGTCGTGCAGTATTCTGTATTTACTTGAAGTAAATCATTTTATATGCAATTTGTTAGATAATTACAATTTTATAAATAAAATTGTGTGAAATATGATGTTGTGAATGTGTATGTACTCTTGATGTAGCACTTAATATTAACAATAGAAAGATACATTCATGAAAAGCTTCTTCAGGAAAAGATCCCTACCTCCTTTCCTCCAAACTTACAGGGGAAATAAATCCCTCTCTCTCATATGTGTTGTAGAACACTGAGTTCTAATTAACTCACAACTCTCATGCCACCAGTGGCTGCCCTTAAGTGAATAATAAGCTAATATATGAAGAGCATGTCCCCATGTGAAAACATCCCTTATTTGATGTCAGCTGTTATTGAAGTCTCTGCCTAATGAACACACTCTGCTTCTTTCCAACAGGTTGCTGATGTTCCTCAGGCTGCAGTGGTTGTGCTCTTCCCAGAATTATTCTGGTGACCCTGATGTGTTCAGAAGTTGCTGCTTTGCATGACTTAGAGAAATGAAATTCCCACCTCCCTTTTCAAAAGTCTAAATAAGTGCAACATGTCCTTAAACAGAAGTAGTGAGAACTGGCTTACATTATTGCGCAGGTAAAAATGGGTAATGATGTTTTGTGCTACTTTGGATAGAGGAAGAAGCAGACTTCTTTTTTTTAAGTATTTCAAAACCTCTAGGTTTTGCACACAAAATGGCACCACGATCACTTTAAAAGCATGTCTATATCCAGATTGAAGTCTAATGCCTTTTGGATATTTCAGGCATATGACATTTATCTGTATGTATGGAAACAATTTGGCAAAATAAGCATCTAAACTAGGGACAGACACACAAGCACAGGAATGACCAGAAATTAACAAAAAAAAAGAGAAGTCAAGGACATAGCCCAATAGATGTGACAGGCTTGAATAGCATTTTCATGATGGAGAGGGAGACTAGGAGAGGCTACCTGCCATCTGTCAAACTCTTAACAGTCTTGTACACTGACTCTTGAAGCTGAGGCTAGTGGCTCTTTGTAGGACTTTTGAAACAAATGACCTTTTCTGGGTCTTGTGGTCTCATGGGTGCTCTGGATGCAAGGCCAGTATTATTGGGGTTTGTGCTTTACGCAGAGTGAAGCTTTTCCTTGTAATAAGGACACTGTGAAATGTAAAAACACGTGGATGTGTTCACCTTCCTGACAGTGAGATGCTGGGCCTTGCAAAGTTTGTACTGATGCCAACAAGCGAGACACTTGAGGGAGGTGCTGCCTGTCCTGTGGTGTGGCCATGGGGATCATTATGGCTCGCCTTGAAGTGGCACTTAGACAAAGACAAGGCCCCGTGTCTGGCATTGCCATCATAGGAACAGTCTGAGCAGCAGATATTAAGCTTTGCTTAGATGTAATCTAGCTAGTAAACATCTAATTGGAATTACTGTCAGCAGTTTCACTTCACTTAACTTCAGTCCAGTGAATAGTGAAATGCATGTGATAGTAATGTCCTTGGATCCCATTTGTTTTTAAAGGTGCTCAGAGGAGAAATGATTTACCAACCACATAGAAGTGACCTGCAGGCTGCAGCACGTCTCAGGACAGCACAGCATATGTGTGGCTAGATACAGTCTCTTCAATTACCACCTTCTACTGCAACATACGCCCATCTTTGCCCTTACGTGGGCTTTCCTTCCTAGGCTCAGCACAGATTTTATCTAAGAATGTAAGTCATTTGATATTCCATCCAGGGAAACCATCTCAAAGTAGGGTCTCACCGCTGGCCTGTATTTACGCTTGCTGCGAAAGTGGTATTCCTGATAAACATTTGGTGATGAGCACAGAGCTAATGCTTAACCACAGCTCCAGTTAGACAGCCAGTTAAATGGGAATGCTGTCAATGTCACAATCAGTTTGTGTGAGCACTTGCAGCTTATACCAATGTCAAAAGGAATAGTTTCTTTCTAGAACTATGCAGGTTGTTGATAACTGGCTTTTCAAATGTTATTTTGGATTCTGTTTAAGTCAACAGAAAGAATTTCTGTGCCTGAGAAAACGGTCTTGTGAGGGCCTGTGAGCTGTGATTGTAAACATGCTGGTTATGTTCAGCAGCAGTGCACAGGCTCTGTGTTATTTGGAGCCTGATGTCACAAGGTCCTGGTCTGTGTTGACAGCTCTGCACTCTGTCAGCAGCTTTATTGCACTAGTACTAGCAAATACCTTTTTGACCGTGTGTTTTGTTGGTTTGCTTTTTGCTGTTGTGCAGTTTGGTATTGGAGGCTTTTTCTGTATGTTTCTGGCAATGGATTAAATAGATGTGGAATCTGCAGTGTGAAAACTCCTGTAGCATCTGCTGTGTTTTGGTACAATCTGAGAGCTTAAGCTGACTATTGAAGGCAAATTTCTTTTCATACCCAGCTTGTGTAAATAATCCCTTTCCCCTCATGACTGGCATCTTCTCATCACAGTATCTGAGGGATAGGCAGTGGTTTCATGGAGCTGGGGAGTGAATTTGTGGTCAAAAGCAGTGGTTTGCAATACCTGGCGTGGGATCTCTTAAGGGCTTTGGACATTGGGTTTGCTGCCTCTGCTGGTAAGAAAAGGAACTGGAAACTTCTAAGGCTGCCACTTCAGCACTGGGAATGATGAATTCACTTTAAAATGCTACAGTTCTTACGACCTTCATGCATGGTGGGCTTGATTAAGCTAGGCAATTGTATCACACAGTCCCAAATAACATCTGCTGGCTTGTTGCTTGTTGGAAACTGCTATCCCAACTGGCTTCTTGTTTTGCCAAAGTGTTTTCTGCTGGTTTGCTCACTGGCATGTTATAGACCTACAAAAAAGCAGCTGTTAGATAAGATGCTCACACTAGCAATTTTCCATCTCCCTTACCTAGGAAAGGAGAAAAATGAAGTCTCTTGCATCTTCCAAATTTCACTCGATGGGCTTCTGTTGAACAGCTGCTGCAAGATATGCCTTTAAAAATTCATCTATAAAACCCCCCCAGTGAACAAAGAAGCAATCCCAAGCAAGCCCAGGAGCACTCATACTCACAGGGCTTTATAAGATAAGGATTGTATCATGCACTGCTGCTGAAATGCATGATTGTTACGCCACACAGTGCCTCTCTGTGAGCACACACAGTGAAAGTGGTCGGAATAATTTCCTTTGTATCCGCTCAGCCGAAAGGCAGTGATTGCATCGGGCCAGAGCCAGGAACAAAACCAACTCCTCACCAGTGTGTGATGGTGCAGTCGCGGCTTCTGCGTGGGATTAGAAAAAAGGACAAACCACAGGGTAAAGTGAGAGCACTGAAGTTTTTATTTGTTACCTCTAGGTACCACGAGTTTGACATTAATAGGCAAGACCAGTGAATGAGCAGCAGTACATTGCATTCAAACCTGAATCTCCAAAGCACCAAAAATTGAGCTAGATTTACTTCTTAATCCTACAGTCAGCACACTAGTCTGGACTTGCTGCCTCTCGTATTGTCCCTAATTTAGTAGTACATTGTTATGCAGTTAGGGGGTATGAGGAAAGAGTCAGTTGTGTAGTACCACTTCTACATCATCATAGGACTACAACATGCACATTCTACTACGTGGCCCAAGCAACAAGAATACAAATAGAACAGTTACGGGTGGAGACAGGTTCATGTTAACACCACCTATGAATTTGTAGAAACCTTCTTGGACGGGTACCTACAGCAGTTCATCAATTTGTGTGGGAACGTTACACGCATGCACAAGTGATACAGTGGAAAACATAGCAGGAGCGGCAGCAGGACGGAGGACAAAGGTGAAATCTGTGATGGGATGCACTGGAAACAAGACCTTCCTCAGCTTTCTACAGCAAGTCTCTGCTCTGTTAGCGAGGCCTGCTGGGCAACAGTTTTGTTCTCATGGCTGCGGAGTTTTGATATGACTTCTAGAAACGCCATGTTCTGCACTTCCTTTTGAAGAGGTTCTGGAAAAGGAAATATTAAAAGAAACAGTGCTTTGTATGAGACAGGCAGAAGAACAGAAAACTCTGAGAATCTTTTCTACTAAACCTTGTACACACAAGCATGTAGCTGTGTGTCCGCATAATCTGGTTATTTTTGAATTGCTTTTTGAGGATGGAGAGAAAACTTTTCAGGGCCTCCAGCACACCCAGATCTCATGGATTTCATGATGAAGCTGCTGCATAGCAGTTAAGAATGTCCACCTGGCTTGCCTTCCAAAACAGATGCTTAGGAAGCATTTTTAGAGAAAATATTTTTTTGGTTTATTCTTTAAACAAGCCTGACCAAGTGAGCTGACTGTGACAGGCTCACTGCATCATTTGTGTGTCAACTCTTACTGGTTGTATGGGGGTGTGAGATGGGTCCTTAATGGTTGTGTCACCATCTGGTCACTGTTTGCTGTCCTTTTACAGCTCAGCTCTGAAGTTAATACAAACACAACATGCAGAGCATTGCCCAGTGTTGTACATATGGATGCAGTGTTTATGTTCTACTCAAAACTAGGAGACACTGTCTGATGATTTGGATTCTGGATTGCATGTTACTTTTTGTATTATGAGTTTTGTATATGAGTTTGGGAGCAACTCATAAAATTGAGCAATTTTGTAAGAAATTTGATGGGTTTTCTCAAAGCCCTGTCTGTACTCTGAACATCTCATAGTTTTGATCTAAAGCAGTTGGTTTTGTTTCATGCCACTCTAGTGCAATCCCACTCAGCAACAAATACTTGCGTATAATTTTGCTTTCCACATGCTGCTGGGGGGCTTAATCTCTGAATTTCATAGGAGAAAACCCAGCCACCTGTTTCAGATAGCTATGCTTCATGCTGTGCTGTTTACTTTTTTTTAATAGCAAACTTTGGCATTCATTCCCATCCCTCCCTACTTTCTGGTTCACATGTTATCATGCAGTTTAACCCCTACTATGTAAGAGCTGGAACCTCTCATGTTGCTGTGCACCTGGGAACATGTATGTACAGACTGATGTCAGTGAAGCTGTTGGGGTGGTCATGCTATGTAAGCACTTCCTGCTTTCTCCTGAGATATCAACATGTTTAAGCAGGCATTTCACTGTGCTTTACAGTGGCTAACAATATCCAGTTTCATGGAGACTTTTGCCTACCTAAGACTGTGCTAACTATGAATGCTGTGCTTTGGATGATTGTTCCGTTTTCCATTGTCCTCATTTTTCTTTCCCTATCCATTCACTCAGTTGCAAGAGGAACTTCCAGGTGTAAAGAATCACACAAAAGTAGGTATCTATTAACTGTTTAACACCGTCTGAAGTTGAGCAAAGGCAAATGTGGAGTTCTGCACCTGAGGGAGAATAACACAGGCTGGGGGCTGATTGGGGGAAAGCAGCTTTGTGGAGAAGGACCTGGTGGACAACAAGCTGTCCATGAGCCAGCAGGGCCCTTGTAGCCAAGGCCATCGGTATCCTGGGGTGGAGTAGGAAGAACACAGACAGCAGGTCAAGGGACCCTCTACTCAGTCCTGATAAGGTGACATATGGAGCGCTTTGTCCAGTTTTGGGCTTCTCAGTACAAGAGAGACATGCAGCTCCTGGAGTGGGTCCAGTGAAGAGCAGCAAAGATGATTAAGGGACTGGAATATCTCTCATAAAGAAAGGCTGAGGCAGCTGGGCCTGTTCAGCCTCAAGAAGAGATGTCAGAGAAGGGAACTCATTAATGTCTGTGATTATCTGAAGAGGACAGAACCAGGCTCTGCTCAGTGGTGCCAAGCACTAGGACAAGAGGCAGCAGGCAGAAACTGATACACAGGAAGTTCCACCTGAAGATGAGGAAGAACTTTACTGTGCAGGTGACTGAACACTGGAACAGATTGCCCAGAGAGGTTCTGGAGTCTTCCTCACTGGAACTTTCTGGATGCAATCCAGTGCCATGTGCTCTAGGATGGCTCTGCTTGAGCAGGGAGTTTGGACCACTCTGGTCCCTTCCAACCTGACCCATTCTGTGAACCTGTGAATACACAGGTGTTGGCAACTTCAAGTTAAATGTGATCCAGATACCCCATAATAAAGCATAGTAACAACAGCAGTCACTGGAGAAATAAACTAAACCAATAACTAAACCACTGGAACTGCTTCTAGGCCTTATTGAACTATACTGGGGTCAGCTACTTTAACTGCACACGTCTGTTCCCAGTAGAATAAGGAAACATGTAAATGTTCACAGTGTGGAGATGGTAATGAAAAGAGTTTAGAGGCAACAGAGCTAGGAGAGGTATACTTTAATATTTCCCCATGTAAAGAGAAACTAGCTCCTTGATCTTCTTCTCCTTGGTTAAAATAAAAAAACCTCCCTAATAAAAAATTCTCCCTAAACTCAGAAGTTAATACCAGGGCTGCTCAGTTGTTAATCTTGTGTCCTTACTGAATTTTCACAGGTCTATTCATAAGGAAGCAGGACAGGACACTGATTCAGTCAAATGCTGGGTCTTAACTTCCCAGCTGCAAAATGCAGTAACATGCTGCTATCCATTCTCTGGGAGCAGGGTAAGGAGCTTTTATGCCTAGGCAAAGCTTAGAGTGTGGTGGCAGACTGAACTCTGCTGCTCGAATAGCCCTAAAATACCTCTCTGAGATAAGACTGGTCTGTACCCTGGTGGACTAGACAGACAGGTATTTGACTTTAAGTAATTCTGTCAGTCTTGCAGGTACCAAGATTCAGGAAGGGAAAATGCAACCATCAGGCAGATTTTCTGAAGATGATTATTTCAGATGGAAACAGTGGGAATAAAGATCAAGACAGTGAGGCTGACTGGGAAGCTTTGGCCCAAGGCTTCTGCTCTAAAATGAATGGAGAGTCCCAAGCATGAAATAACTCAAGAAGGTTGTGAGTAACAATTAAGGTTTACATGTCTTTAAATTAAAGTGAGTGCTTACTGGGAGCTGAGGCTTGTTAGGACATTTTGAGCACAGTCTTTGCACACTGAGATGTATACTCTCTAAAACTGAGTATTTGTTCCTATAAAATGGCAGGAATACAATATTCATTTACATGGATGTACAGGTCTCCAAAATTACTTGCCTACACTTGCAGTAGGCATGGTGAGCTCTGTTTAAGGAAAAAAGCTTCTTTGCTTACAGAGACAGCACACATTTAACTGTGGAAACTTATAATCTATTAATGGAATTGCTGTAAACTAATCACCGGAGAACCTCCATGTATTTCACACTAGGCAAGTTGTGCAGACAGGCCCCGAGTTTCCACCTTTCTGTAGTAATTCCAATTCTTTGTCATCTTAGTTGTCTGTAACTGCCTAAAACCTTTATGGAATGAAATTCATTCTCCCTCCACAGATTCAATCTTTCTTAAAGAACTGAATGAAAGAAATGTAGCAACTTCTTGAAATCCTGAATGAAATTACCCCATGACACCTTGCTCTTTTTTGTTTTGTGGCTTGTTTCTGTTTGTTTGCCCACACACAGGTGGGAAGTTGCGGTATCAAACCATAGCCTGCTCCAAAAGCCTGTAAACAGCCTGGCCTTAAGCAGAGGGTGAGCTCAGAGAGGAGAGTTTACAGTGTCCAGCACTGATGTGTGTTAGTGCACACTGTGCCTGGTGGGCTGAGCATGCGAGGGCTGTTGAGGGAAGGAGTCTTTCTAGTGACCTAGATGTAAGGATCCTTCCTAAAGCAACAAGACACATGAGTTACAGGGCACTTGCAGCTAGAAATGAAAATGAAGTTCTTGTTCTCTGCATATTTGCAAAGACAACTTGATATTGTACAGTTTTAAATGCTTTTCCTTTCTTTCCTGTCAAAGTTGGAGCTAGCTGCACCCTACAGAAGCCAGGGTCAAGTTTCTGCAGTTAATATCCAAAACTGAGTTAACAGCCTCATCCTTGACACTATAGATTGACACTACAGAGTCACAGTAAACTGAACCTTTCTGTCTACATCCAATGTGAACAGAGAACCAGTTGCACCGTGTTTGCACATGCTCTGTGTTCAGCTGTAGGAGAGAACTATATTGCATACACAAATCTTGGGAAGCAGCCTCTCCTGAATACTCACCAGATCCTATAAGAGCACAGATCAGCACCATGGAGTTATATTTTATTTCTGGAGCACTTCTGTCATCTGAGAGCAGTCTGTGTAGAATCTGAACAAGCTGAGCATTTTCAAGATCCTTTTCAGCAGTGACTGAAATACAAGTGAAAATTTGTAAGTCTGGAAGTGCCACTTGCTTTGATGCTACCATGTGTTATCCCTTTATTGAAATATGATCTCTCAACAGAGTGAGAGTGAGGCTGGTACAAAATTCATGGGTCTAAAACTTGAGCACATATTTGAAGGTATGAGGACAGGAATCACAGCTCTTGCTATAAAAATGTGAAGTTGTCTAACTGCTTGAAAGGACAGTCACAGAGTTTAATGATGAAATCCAGTCTTAATGTGCAGTAAGCTGATGATGGAAAAGCCATGAGGCTTTCTAGCCATTTAGGCCAACACCTGGAATATTTCAAGACTTCCATTGCCTGAATTTGCTCTTGGAAATTCTGTCTGAGTTAATATAGATTGTGTAGTTCTTGATTCCATGGTAGAGGGAGCTCAGGGTCCACTGTAAAGGCTGTGGAAAACTTCAAGATCTCCATTTGAGTTACTGTCTCTGTAGCTTTCTAAGATACATGTATTGAATTCAGGCTCAACCTTTAAAATCCTGAAGACAAGGCAAAGAGATGATTCACATGAATAGAAACATCTTTCCTTTTATTTAAAAGAATTCCTTGATGTATTGGCAGTGATTCAAAAGTTGAACAGAGCATTCCTATAGTACACAACAGCAAGAGAAATCAAGAACAAAAATATGTAAGGTTTTTTGTTTAGTTCCTTAGTTAATAAGCAAGCAAATAGGATAAACAAAACCTCTCTTCAGCATTTACTCGCCTGCTTGAAAAGCTGAGGTTCTACAAATGCAGGTCAAGACATATAATCATGTCTGCCTTCATATGGCAATTCTTGCACTTATTTCTGTGAAATTTAATGAAGACAGGGTGGAGGCATTAAGCATCTCTGTGTATTCTCTAGTTCTTATTAGGTAAGTGGATGCTTCACTTTGATAAGCTCTCTCAAAAGGCGATTAGCATTCCAGTGTAGGAATGTGGTCAGGTCATATCGTTTAAGGTAAGTTCGCCTTCTGGGTTTTACTCCAAATCTGAAAGTGAAGTTGGAGGGACTTTCTAGATCACACTACCAGAATGATGAAGCAGATCCCATATAACCAGCACTCTCCAGTTTCCTGCTTAACAAGATGGCTTGCGTGTGTCTGCCTGAACCACCACGTATTTCCATGCTACTGAAAGGCAGGTGGAAGGAGGAGGCTATCCTACATTGCGTTCTCCCTCTATTGCTTCCCTTGGGCATGGACTGGAACCAGGGGGAGTGAGCTGCTGGGATACTCACCTAACTCAAGAGCTGCTATCAATGCCAGTGCAACAAGAGCTTCATTTTGCATTATTACGTGTTCGCTGGTCGCCATGGTTACTAAATGCTTGATGCCACCGCTCTGTACAATGGTCCTAATTACATCCTAAAATAAATAATGCAAAGATGAATATTGCATTGCATACAAACTGTATTAAATAAGGGAACTGTCAGGGATGCTATGTTATCTTTGGGTAAGGGTACTCGTTGGCTTTATGCACAAAGAATCACTTTATACATCAGTGCACACACAGGCACACCTACACATTATCTGTTACTGCTCTGCAACTCTAAGGTACAGTGTGTAAAACCAAGGCAGGTAACTGAGTTAAGACACACATAATGAACTCTTTTCCAGGTTATACAGTGTAACTCAAGTTTTCATGCTGCACCATCAATCATCAAATAATTAGGGGTTCAAGGTATCCAACAAATGATATACTTAGGGTAAGGAAACACAGTTATAATAGTTATTAAATCCTTCATCTCTCTCCATGAATTTTCAGAGTTTCTTCAAAATGTTCAGAGAGGTGAGATCACAAATATTACACCTTACTATGCAACAGAAATGGTGTACTTGAAAAGCTGTTTTGACATGGAAAGGAAAATGAGCAGTGGTCTCTTATTATGGAATTTTTCTTCAAATGCAAAACAGGTAAGGAAAGGGTAGGTATGGGATACCAGTGTGTCGGTTTCTGTTATAAATCCAGCTGTTAAAAATGTTGTGCAGTACTGCTGCCCAGTATCTAGGAACTTAAAATGTCATTTAACTAGGTTAAATGTTTCTAAAGCAGATGAAAAATACACAGCTGGGATTCTGTTTTCAAGTCCGAAATTTGATCCAACTTACATGACAAGGGATAAATAAAGATTTCTGGTCTCTACAGGTATTTGTTATAATTTGAAAAGTGGTTGTACACCTCATGTTTTCACCATCTTACGTCCAAAAAATACTTGCAAAATGTTTGCCTGAAAAATCAGGTAACTTGGTATGCTGATAGGAAACTGTTCAAGGAAATGTGGATTGGGTTTTATTATTTTTTAATTTGTCCTGTGAGTGCACAAAGGTTTGAAATAGCATTTACTTCTTGAAACAAGAATCTGATTTAAATTGTTAATCTATATGTTAAAAAGAACCATGGATTTAATCTATATGTTAAAAAGGAAACACGATTTGTTTTATTCCATTTAAAACATCCCCCCCCACCACTTCCTAACACCAGCTACAAGCCAAAACTGACAACTGACATATGTGTTGAGAATGAATTATTTTTTCAGTCCTTGCACAGGCTTTGCAGTGGTGGTGTTTATGCAAGAAAACACACACAATATAATCATAATCCTTGAAAACTAAAATATTTTTAGATAATCATACTGAAGATACTAGCAGCCCAAAGGATAGCCTAATGACCCAAGAATATCACATTTAAAACCTTTTTTTCTTCCTAAATGACATAACGTACGCAAGCATTTAAGTATTTTTATTTTTCTGTACTTGAAATGATGTATTTTATTATTTGTGATTTTCTGCTGAAGTCCAAAGTAGTTTTGGGAGTGAGACAATCTGGAAACTGCTAAGTTCTATTAGAACTGGTGTAGAATTTTGGTTATATAGGTCTTAAGAATCAATCAGCATCCTTGAAATCAAGATTTTTTATTTTTGTAGGTAAATCACCATTTAAAAGGCAGTTACCAAATAGATGACAGCCATCATGTTTGGTGCTAGTGTGGCTGAAATCACAGATACCTACTCCAGTTTTTGAGAATGATTAAAACTGACTGTTGCCTTTGTAAATATTACCCCAAAGCATTTAAAACTAAAGTCCCAAATCAAACCTTATCTTCTGTTAAGAGCCATGCAGCTGTACTCATATTCAAACCTAGAGGGCAGCAAAAGCTTAAAAAACCCGACCCTCTCAGCTCTGTTACTCTCTTCCCATCAAATTTCCTCTATGAGTACATGCACCACACAAAAATTAATTCACCTGTGATAATGCTGTTAATTTTTGCCTTAATATCTATTTGATGTCATTAGTAGTGTCTCCAAATTTACAACTGAATTCTGTTTTCCTATAGAGAATATTTATTAAATCTCACCTATGTGGTGGAGTTTGCCATCTGTGCATGCATGTTGGGGACTGTGGGGAGTGGGACAGAAAAAGTGAGAACTCAGAAAAGTGAACCCTGATCAGTTTTAGAGGCTGAACATGGATAATGGGTATCAGACAGAGACAGTGATATTAGAAATCAGCAAAGATTAAATCCCTGTAAGGCCTGTTGATTTGTTCTTGGAGAGGCTCAGTATAGATCAGCCCCCTACTATGTGTTTCACTTCATAAATGCCATAGATGAATTAAGAGGTCACTGTTACAGTCTGAGTTCTCCAAATCACACTTCATATTTAAGCTCAGTAATGCAGTCTGTGTTCGTATCAGTGAACATGCTAAAGGAAGTCTGAGCCTGAAATAGCCTGTCTCCAGAGGAGATGTGTTTGTCCTTTATAAAGCTGCTTTGTCTAATACTCTGCTGAACAAGAGTGATGGACCTGGACTGCTTAAGTAAAGATATTTGATTGATGTGAAGGTGATGGGAGGGGCAGATTAATTTTTCTTAATTTTATACCTTTTGCCATACACAAGCAAGCTTTTGTTAGAATTTGGAATAAATTATCATTTCTAATGATCCATCAGAATCTTAAAACTCTGAAATAGGCTGTATGAAGAGTAGGGAGACAGACTATTTCTGGATCTCAATTTTATATAAATATATAGCAAGATCCTAACAACTTTGAGTTCACTGATTCTTCATATATAGATAGCATCATTAAAACATAGAGAATACAGCATGCTGAGCTGCTGCAGGATACATTAAAAATAAAAATGAGTCAAGCCTTGAGCAGAGGAGATGTAACACATGAATACCCAAGCTGGCTCGCTAGAAGGATTGCAAGCTGGAGGGTTGGCTACCAACAGCAAATGCACAGGTAACTCTTAGTTCTGACAAGCTGACCTTTTTCTCCACTAACTTACTTTTGATTTGCTGTGTCGTATAAGTGCAGAAAGTAGTCTGTTGGACTCTCCCATCACACCTGCATGATCCTTGGCTTCACACCACTCCACCAATCGTTCCACCAGTTTTACATTTTTGCCCAGCTGTTCAGCTGCTTCTGCTACATGATGCCGGAGCCAACAACACAACAAAAAGGTTGTCACTTTTTTTTTAAGCAAGTGCTAGAAAAACAAGCTGAAAGTTACTAACTAGGAGGGGTTAGAAGAACTTCACTAGCTTGCACTACCAGTGGGAGAAGTCAATGTTGCATTGAAGCAAATAAAGCCAGTCAAAATAGAAAAAAAAGTCCAGAAGAACATTAATAATCCACTTATCAGCCTGGTTAATGAAGCTTGTACATTGAGTAAGAGCAGGGAACATACAGATGATGTTACATCCCCAGCTGAGCTGTGAGCTAGGTCAAAAATTTAAAACCAGACAGGACTGCTGCCAGAAGGGAGCACTGTGGTCACTTAGATTAAGTCTGATAGACTGTAAGTCATGTAAGTTTCTTCACTAAATTTCTATTTCACATCTAATAGGTTTGCTAGAACTAGAATGGATCTTTTGAAAAAATTTGTAGGACTGAGTCAAAAATAAATACACAGCTAATTTAACTCATGAACTACTGGTTTTTAGCAGACTTCTGATTTTATAAATCCTCATCCTGGAACAAGCTGTTAACTAAAAGGTGCTTTTTCTTTTTGAAAATGCAGTCTGTCAATTAACAGAGTATTATCCCGTTCCAAGGACAGAGGTACAGCCAGAGAACACAGTAAGTGAACAGCAAAGCAGGAGTGGTAGCTTAAAACACTCACGCCTCAACACATACTTGTAATGTGACAGTGTAATGAAGTTCAAAAGTAAATAAGCATTTGACACCTATTTGGAGGGTCTCTGGTAGTCAGTTTAGGAGTTCTGAAAAAAATTCAACCCACACTCCTCTCCTTTTGCATATGTATTAGATTTATTCCATGACTTCAGGAATGAAATTTAAAAAAACTCTGCTTCTCTCTTTTAAGAATCTTGGCAGCGTATCACAGACTGAACCAAAGAGAATCACTTAACACAGAGAACAGTTTATTTTTACCTTGTGCATCTATTAACATTCTTAATGTTCCCAGCAGCTTGAACTGAACAGGGGGCATCTCCGATCTGAGAAATTTCAATACAGCTTCTGCAACGCCAGCTGATAGCATCTTAGCCTTATTTACAACTGCATGAATAAAGAACAGGGATTGATCTCAAAAACATTTCTGGAAGATATAGTTTATTTCTGAGCTGGTCTTGAAAAGAGGTTGTGAGCACAGACTTCAGGAACAGTGTGAGCTGGTGATACTGTGTTGTGGAAAAATGTCACGGTTCCTGTGAAATCAAGTGCTTTTTCCTAGCATGCACATCTCATTTTCAGTGTTCAGCTTGAGCACCAGCTAAGGGCTAGACTCCTCCCCTTGATCTAGGAAAGGCATCTTCTACAAAGTGCACAGGCAGAAGCCCAAGCTAATACTTGCACCCCCAAATATGAGGAAACTTCTCTAAGTCCCAACCACACTCTTCTATTTCTCACAGGAAAAGGAACTAAAGCCTCTAATTAGCAGAATAACCTCTTACCCAGTTCCAATACTTCATACAAACAACACTGTGGACTGATATAGCTGGAATTTGTAGTCTTTTGTTGCCTCCTTCCCCCCTCCAACCTCTCCTTCATCCCTTCCACTAGTCCATGTTCTCCACTTTCACAGAGCTCTCTGAAATACATTTAAGGTGCAAACCTTGCCCAATAGTTATTTGGAAAAAAGTCTTATTAGGTATTAGAAATCGTGTTTTGACATGCACCTCATCACTGAGGTCAGTTACTACTTGCTCATTTCTTTCTAACGATGTACAGGGAAGGTTATGTAGGTCTCTGGCAGACACCCTTCAGCATAGGCTACAGGGAAGCTGACTGATGGAAGTAAAAAGAATGACTCACCTGAGAAAGGTAAGCAAATGGAATACTGCTAAAGCTGAGTGGGTTTAGTTATGTATGCATGATCATTTCTAGAAGTTATGATTTGTCAGAACTGAGAATAGTAAAATAAGGTTAAGTGAATGGAAGACTTATTTTTGGCTTGGCACAAAAAAGCATACATAAGCATTACAGATTTGCTTTGTTGTTTTGTGTGTGTGCTACCTTTATGCTTGGGTAATCAAAACCCATACAAATAAGTTATTAAAAATGACAAAATTAGCATTCAGCTTACTGCCAACAAACAGTAACTAACTGCAGCAGGCTGGCTATTCTGACAGTCTACCTCCAGCTCTAATTTGGCAATTTTCAAAGTCTTAAGTAAGATGCATTGTTTTAACAAAGTGGGCACTGTTCTCTGCTGGGGACCCTCAGCTGTGAGACAGACTGCAAATGAAGGAAACAAGAAAAAAAAAATATGCAGTGCTCTGGACAAAAAGGGTTGAGAAATCATATTCAAGGCCTCCTCAGCTCCTTGCCAATTATGAGCTTGTCCGCCCTTTGGTGGGGGATGCTGTGGGATCAAAGTGGTAAGGGACAGTCACTATGCCTGTGATGTATTCAGAAGTGCTTGTCACAACTGCTGTGCAACAGACACAAAAGCAGTGATGGGTCAGAATGAAAAGGAGCTGTCTGACCTGCCTCTAGGACTGTCAGTCAGTTCTCCCACCCACATTCCCTGGGGGGTACTGTGGGAGAACAGAATTTCACCTTTATGCAGTTAGCAATGCAAAGAGAGGCTTACCAGGAATAGCCAGGTTTCTGAGAGCACTCAGTGCAGCGTGCTGCACAGTTACATTTCCATCCTCCACATGTCTGTCTAGCAGATCCATCAGCTTTTGAACTATGCCATTATCCACCATATGGATGCAGTTTCCATCTGTGTGAGATGTAACAAGTCACTTGTGAAGGGAAGATTATTACTAAGATTTTTACAATAGCTTATGAATGGAAGGGTTATTTCCTTGGTCCTTTCTAGATTTCATTGTTGAGAATCTGACCACTATCATCTGTGAGAATTGCAGAGCTCATGATAAACTTACAAGAGTGATAGAAGAAATACCGAAGAAAGCAGAGATCCCATATACCTCTCTAGAAATGCAAAATAAGATTTTTAAAGTAGGCTTAAGATTTTTGATGATTATAAAGTTTAAAACTACTGATGTTGCTGTGTAACTCAGCAGCGGCTTTACTGCAATACATTTCTTGTTTGTATCTGTAAAGACAGAGCATGATAGAGGGGCACACATAAAATTACATAAGCTATTATGGCATGTTCTTACCATTTCTGGCAAAATTTGCAATAGCCAGTGCTCCTGCAAGCTGTAGCTGATGACTATTGGAAGGAATCCATGAAAGTACTCTTTGGAACACACTGCCTTTTCCTCCTTCAAATAACTTTTGCATGGATTCATCTGGGGTAAAAAGCACAGAGAGTCAGCAAACCAAAGTGTTTGTTAGGGAAACTTCTCTTTATATTTGTGAAGCTCTGCTGGTTTCACTACAATTACTCCAGTCCTGCAATGAGGGCCAAAATCTGACCTGTTAAATGTTAGTCTGGTGGGTAGCAAATTCTCTAGGTTATTTAGGAAATTATAAATAGTGAAATTCAGCAGCCAAACAGCGTTACAAGTATCTGCTGTTGCTTTGCAGAACATAGTGACAGCCCATACTTACCTCCAAGCAATAATAGAACCATAAGATCAGAAGCTGTTTTAAGCTCTGCAATATCATCCTCTTTGTCACTGTCCACAGTCTTCTGGACGATCTCAAGTAAGCACTCCACCAAACCTGCTTCAACCAGCTGCAGTTTAATGACATCTGGAAAATAGCATGGATAATAGGAGTCAGAATCAGGATTTTAAATGCATCTATCATACACACATGCAGGACAGACTGTAAGAAATAGTGGTCAGTGTTTTCACTGACAACTTGTGTACATAAAACTGCAACTTCTTTATTTGAAATTCTTATGGCCAACATCTGTTATTATTCATCCAACAGGCTATCCCTGGCTCTGGACTGTCTTTAGAGCACAGTCATAAGCTGAAGGTTGTATGGAGCTCTTCACTTCTAAAAATGAGGATATTTCTCTGTAGCAAACTTCTGGCACCTCAGTCATGGCACAGCAGACTCATAAGGACTGTGCTGTGTTCACGCTTTCCAAAGACAGAAAGTATATCTGAAAGGGCTGCAGGAGGAGTGCAGAAAGGCCAAATCCAAAAGGTTGGGTTGGCAGAGAAGTTTGTTCTGGAGACTGATGAGGCAAACTAATTTCTTAGTTGTTATTTGAAACAAGGCTTGAGATAATATTTTTTTCAGGTGACACAATCTGGGAACAATATTTTTTCTCTTGTTTCTAAAATAACAAAATATTTAACAGACATTTCCCTTGGAGTTTCCTTTATATGCCTAAACTCCCCTTCTGTTAAGAGGTAATGGCAGGCTGTCTTCTGCTATGTTAGGTCTTTTCACACATGGAAGCGATTCCAGTAGTTTTTGCATGCTGATTTTGAAAAACAGTCACAAAGCTCTGCAGAAGTGTGCAAAAGAAGAGGATTTCAGTTTTCTACATGAAATGGTATTTTAACAAAAAGGTGTTTAACCCAGGTTAAAATGTTTTTAGGCCAGGGCTTTGGAAATATTTTTTTCATACAGTTTACAAGCCACATTTGGGAGAGGAAGTGTGTTGTACCTCTGGTGAAGGATGTCGGACTCTCAGTTTCCTGGTGTCACTAGGCTTTTTGCCTGAGTGAAATCCATTGTTCCTCTACGAGTGGCTGAACTGCTCATGAACTTTGTAAGGAAATGCAAAATCTCCAGTTGCGATTATTTTTAAAATAAGCACTTTTGCACTGAGGTGCTTTAAAAAATAGAGAATTCCTTTAGCTACAGAATACTGGGTTGCAGATGTTCTGTGATTTGAAATTGAAATTGCTACGCCAGCATGCTTAATCAACAACTGAATTACAAGAACAGCTTAAAACACACTAACCACCAAAATCTAGACTCTGCAAATACTTCATTTAGATGTTTTTCCCTTCTGACCTATTGCTAATTATCTACAATCAAAAGCACCTAAACAGTACCAGCAAAGTGAACTCATTTAAGTATGCCTTGAATCCACAGTGGAGATGTTCTTCTGACTGCCTCTCAACATGGAAGCATCTGAGTCAGGGTCAGCAGCAGTGAATTTCTCAAATCTTATTGCAACTAAAAAACATACTCTAAGAAAAATTAAGCATTTGAACTGACATATGTCAAATACACAAAAAATTTCAACCCTATTCCATGTCAGCCTCTGAGGATGGAACTATCTTAGAGCAAATAGCTAATTGTTATATAATAAATTAATATATTTTGGAAAAAGATGTGCATTTTTAGAACTGAAAAAAAGGAATTGATTTCCCATGCCACTTAAAAGTTGAAGTAGCTTTTTAAATGGAAGTCGAAGTTTATCTTGACCTATACTATGCAAAACAGACACAGGCAGAGTGTGTATGCACAACAGAGTAGAATGAAATATAAATCTGAGTTTGCAGTTCTATCTAACAGTTTATTCAATTAAAACAAGCTTTAATGCTGTGGTGGTTAAAACAAGGGTAGAGACCCACCAAATACTGTGATGTCTTCCTGACACAGAACTGCTTCCCACATCAGTCCAGCTCAACCTGTTAACTCATTTCTTTATTTCCATTAAGGGCCGATGATACAAGCCACTTTGTTTGTACCTTTGTTCCTTTGGGAGGAACATCCTGGAGGGGTGATCAGGTGCACATCAATTCCTGCTCTGGCTTAAGCAGTGAGTCAAACTCCCAGGGCCTGCCTGGGGCTCTGTAAGACATGCCACTGAACACCCAAATTAAATTCATATCATCTCTCAATGAACAGTAAGGGCAGAGTGTCTAGCCCGTAGCTCTGCAATTGACATGTCCCTAGCAAAAATAATGTCCATAGGAAATGGAACAGCCATGGGCTCTGCAATTCCAGGAAATGATGTCCTGGGGCTCCAATGGTATATGAACACTTGAGCCAGTGTTTGCAGACAAATGTTGTGAAGCCCTCTAAAAAGCAACTTTTGATATTTCCACTGTGGGCACAGGGCAATAAAATTTAACATAATCGTATACAGAGTGAATCAGTGATGGAATTACCATCAACAATGTGCTGGCTCCTATTATATGCTCAACAATTAAGATCTATTCACTTTGCATGAAACTACAATCACAAAGATCAGCCATGGTGGCTTCGGAATGAGGCAGCTCGTTACTGTGCATTTAGTGCCTGAAAAAGACACCGAAATACAGAATACACATAAGAGAATGAGTAAAACATAGAGTAAGAAAAAAAATTCTCACCATTTTCTGCCAGGGGGGCCAAAACTTCAAAAATCATCTCTTTTTTATCATGCTCTATTTGCTTCTTGAACAGTTTCACAAGCTCTTCAGCAATGTTTGTGTAGGCAAACTGCTCCTTACTTGACTCTGTGAAGCAGAAGGAGAAAATCAGCATAAAGTAAACAAACCACATCAAAAGGTTTTCTCTTTGTTACCAGGCTTATTCAGTAAGATGACTAACTGCTATTCACAGACAAGAGCAATAGACTCATGCTTGTCACAAAATGAAAAGATAAACGTCTAACACTTTAAGTGTGCTGACCTGAATTAATTATGGTTAAGGCTGTTAAAAATATATAAATATATGATTCAAGGCTGTTGGGTCTGGTTTTGCCCAATAAAATGTAAGGTAGCTATAGAAACAGTAATAGTACAAAAATAAGTCTCTTTAATTTCCCTCATCTTAACAGGAAGAAGGTTATATACCTGCCCCAGCAGGTTATAGACTGTCTTTTCTATGGGAGAGATAAAGATTTGCACCCAATGCTTTAATATTTACAGGGTTTCATGATAGTGACATTTCTTTTGAAATCTGTGTGTGGCTATTGCTGGGCCATCTCATACTGCACAGATACAGCATAAAGCAACTTTACAGATGGGCGAGATTCCTACCAGATTAGCCAGCAGATCTTCAAATGTACATTCAACAAAAGCATCTCTTATTCCATTGCCTGTATCATATTCCTCCTCACTGGCAGTATTACAAGGGATGCAGGTGGTAGGGCTGGTGTTCTGCGTTCTCCAGTTGCCACCTCCTGAGGGCCATCTGTAGTTAGAAAACCTTCCAGCACCTTTGCTATCGCTCTGACGGATGGTTAGGGATTACTTTACTGTAGAATTGACCCCAAGGACTCAGGAAAAGCATGAACTGCAGTCCTAGACACTTTTGTGCACGTCATTATTGTTTTCTCTCACTATGCATGGGTGCATAGTATATTCTATGGGGATTTTTGATCTTTCCAGTATTTTAGCAGATCCATCACTGGTTTGTGCCCTGCTTTGACACAGAATAACAGTCATATAATACTTTTCAAATCTGTGCAATGCTGTTGTCTCGTAAGTGATAAAAAATGACAACCTCACCAAAAAATTCCCTGAAGTTACAAGGCAAAAATAAAATAATACAGTTACAATGTGATGGACTAAAATATTGCTTAAGGGAGAATAAAGTATTACAAAGTAAATTAATTTTGTGCCAATCTTAAAGAACAAACATTTTTTTAGTGTATACAAACTGGAAGGGAAGCAGCTGCTCTTATGTTTCTTTCCCACAGTTCTCATTACTCAACCAGACAGAGCTGGATCTTTCCAAAGAGGGAGAAGAAATTCTCAGTGAGGCTACCGTTTATTATATTTAATACCATTATGGTTTTGGTTGCATTTAAGCACTAGAACTTTCAGTGTATGACTCTTACACTTACTGCTGTGCAGACTCAGTACATAGTGCCCATCTGGAAGACCTCTGATCTGTTTAATTTCTTTAGTGCTACCTTGATGGCTCTTTCTGTTGTTGATTTGTTAAGACTTCTCTGTTGTAAATAAATGTGTTATGTGTATGATCGACTAAACTAGAAAATATAATACTTTCTCATGACCTCGAAATCTATGAACTAAGGCCACCAAATACTACAAACTCAGAGATATATTCCTCATATTTTGAACTGCTGACTGTTCTTAGAAATACAATATGATATCGTAAATGCTATGTATTATTTACTCCAGTGCAAAAACCCCCCAACTCATAACACTAGATTTTCACCAAATAGGTTAGCAAAAGAACAGCAGTATAAACCACAAAGGTTAATAAAACACAGGCCGTAACAACCTGTTGATTCACACATGGTCAAATTCCAATGAAAACTGATCCACTTGCAAAAACATTGGATCAAAGCAGGGCCACAAACTTCAATTTAAATGAAGTTGTAACTAAAATTAACATCTATTCATGATTTGTACATGGAATTATTTGGACTAGAATATGTTAAAATAATATTGTATATGCAGATTAATGAACTGTGCCTGTCTCAGTTTCATTCAGAGATTTTCATGAGCCAAATTTAATCCTGATAAAACTTTGTGGAGCTACACCAGGATACAATATTTATATTATTAATAAATAATTCACATTAAGTAGCAGTGCTATGGAAATACTGTTTAGATGATTTATAATGTGCTTAGTTGCACTGAAGCACAGTAACATAAAACATAAGGTTGAATTAAGTACCCAAATAAATTTCACTTGCTGAAGGGAAAAAAAAAAAAAGACACTACTATATATTCTAGAGAAAATAAGCAAAAATTTCTTGTCTGTTATTGCTGAATGTACCAAAAGGACTTGAATGAGCTTTTGTTAGTCTTTAACTAAGACTTAGCATTATGAAAACTGGATGTAAATTTGACATTAGTATCATGGACTTACCGAGTTCTGCTAAATTGCCAAATGCAACAAGGCACATTTCTGTCAGAGCTGCATTTTGGCAATGAATACCCAACAATTTCACTAACGTAGGAATAACACCCATATTGATAAGCTGTGACTGCAAGGTATCTACATAAAAAGAGAGTACAACAGTGAGTTAGCATTTCTCTTAATAGTACTGTTATTTTAACCAAAAAAGCATTTTTCACACAAAGCAACTTCTAGGCTAAGCAGCATTAAAATGTCTGTCTCCTCTACACTTCAAACTAGGATTTGGTCCAGATTTGAGATATGGACTCATAATTCTCCTTGTTCTTGGCAATGGGATGTATTCCCAGAAATATTCCTTCCTGATCTGGTCATAGGGTATAGTGAATTATGCAGCTACTGACAATTTTGTGGTTATCAGGTTCCTAATATATGTCAGATTTGATTCTGGGCTCACTGAGACTAGCTGACTGAAACGGACCTGAACTAGGTCAGTGATACAATGATTTATCTGAGAGCTTTTTCTAGATACTCTTTTAAAAATTAAAGATCAAAACTGGAAAATTAAAATTAGAATGAATATAAACTGGCACTGAAATAAACATGAGAAGTTTTATAAACACAGGAAGTCACAATGTAGATTATGAGGAGCTTGAGAAAAAAGAAAGTTTAATAAAGACAAAAAATGGAAGGTTTAAGAAAAGTCCTTAGAAGCCATTCTGATAATTTCTTGCATAGGATGAAAGCTTATAGTATTTACAAGTAAGAAAAGTATTGCTCCTAGGTGTCTGCAAATAGAAAGATGCTTTGATGGTTAGGCAGAAACATGATTGGTTTAAAAGATTATTTATAACAGTGTTTCCTCTTACGCATTTTACCTAAAACATAGCAAAGAAGAAAAACATTGTTTCACAGTGAATAGAATGAAGCAGACATAAACACACCAGATGTTGTTTAGTAATTTTCCTAAGCATCTTTTTTCCTTTGTTTCTAAATCACTTAAACTATGTTTAAATGTTACAGACTCAAAAGACAAGGATCCAAAGCCCAGTGAAGTCAAGAGAATTGTATTTCTTCATTTAGCTTTTGGTCAAACCCTATCGGGGAATTCTGAGGGTTTTTTTTGTGAGTTTTTGTTTGCTTGTTTTTTGGTGTGGTTTTCTTGTTAAGAAATTCATTCTAGGCAACTGAACTCAGTTGGAGTTCTTATATCTGTGGCATCAGAGCCATAAAAAATTGCAGATTTTTACAGGGAGATAAAAACATATGACATCTGAAGTTTAGCAAATTTAGAATCATCTCATGCTCTTCCAAAACTCTGTGCCCTTAAAATTCTGCCAAGCATGTTTGAAATTTTAATATAATGAAAATTATGATATGATTCCAGAATATTGAGCTCATTTGTATTCAGTATAAATTAATTCGATAATAATTATGAATTTGGTATACTAAGTAAATGGCATGGTTATTACAGGTTATTGGGGATGAGCAGGAATCCTTATGGCTTGACATCTTTAATAAAACTGTATTACTTACCAGTAACTGAATTTCCTTTTTTGGGGGGAGGGATTACCTCTTCCACAGATTCATGGTCTTTAGTGAAATTTATGAGAACGCCATGTCAGACACCAAAGAGCTGTTGAAGTTGTCAAATTTCAGGTAAGTACAAATTGTACTAGCGCATGCATTGAATGCCATTTTACCTCTGGCAGATGTGTGAGTCACCACTACACCCTCCTACTTCATTCCAAACTGACTGTAAAAATCTGTCTTTCAGCAGGAAAACTGGAGAGAGGGGGAGATGGAATGGTTCTATAGAGAAAATTATTGTGTAGGAGAACTCAAGTTACTGGTAAATAATCTGGTTTTGTCCTTGGTTTGTAATTGTCCCCTGCAAACACTTAAAAATTCTGAAGGAAAACTGGTCGTCATGGAGAGTGGGAGAACAGACAGAAACCACAAATGCCATAGAAAATTATGTGGAAAGAAATTGCTTTGTTACTAGACTATACCTTTAGTCACTTTTAAAATTGCTTTATCCAACTTTAATGGATAAAGAGACAATCTCTATGGACTTCATTCCAACATCAGAAGCATAAACTCTCCATTTTGAGCAGGGTTTTTTTTTCTGCTGTCTCTTTCTTAATACAAAATATATAAAAAGCATGGAGGAGATGAGTGGAAAAAGGGAAACCATATAATCTTTGGAAGGAAATAGGAATCTTAAGAGCCAAATAGAAAGATATATCGTTAATCAAGAGAGCACAGAGTGCACTGACAAAAGGACTTCTAGAATTTCCAAATTAAAAAAAAGGAAAGAACCCATATTCTAAGAAAGAACAATTGTACTGGGTCAAAAGTCAGGTATTATACCAGACTCCATACCAGTCTGATTTTCCCAGAGTAGAAGGATGGCACCTGAGTACAGGAATTATCTATCTACAGTGGTAAGAATGGCATTACAAGAATTGTCAATAAGGTAAACATTGCCTTGACAGCAGTAAGTGTTAATTTAAAATGTATAAATTTTCTCCTTTCACAAAGACAGAGCAACCCTGTGCGTCACAAAGCTGCACAGGAAGCAAGACCTTTGAAAATAAAAGGCTGCCAGCAGCTATTTGCTATGTTTATACAGAAGCCTGGGCTTGCCATACAAATTCTGGACCTGACATTTACATATGTAATTATCACCAACAGGAGGCTCATTCTCTAGCAAAGTCTCTTAAGCAATTTAAGAGAAAAGCATCAGGCATCTCACTGGTATGGAGACCCACAGCACTTTTAGTTAGATAAATTAAAACCATCTAAGTGGTTCAGTCTCACTCTCTGTCAGCCCTAGGAAAGACCTCAGACTGAGTAGCTTGGGCTAACTGCATTTCTTAGCCTTTCACTGCAGAAAGTGTTAACACCCTACTACAGCAGGAGACAAATTTGGGGAAACATGCATCCATCCAACAATCAGTTGTCTGGCACAGGACTAAAGTGAGCCATGACGCCAGGCAACGTTGTGTTTCAGGATGGAACAGCACTTCTGTCCACTTCCTAAGCAGAACTTTATGCACAGCGAGCAGGAAGCATGAAAAACTGGATGCCTCTTCTGATATGACTTAGAGCCACATTTTACACTGCTATCACATGTTGCACTATGCCTGTGTGTTCTTTTGGGGTGAAAAGCACTGACAGTGATGCTGTACAGATGCATATACAGGTAGATAAAAGGTAATCAATACATGCGCCAGCACAAAGAATTACCTACCTAAAACTTGAATTTCAATGGCTCCATGTCCTTCGGTGACACACATGGAAACTCCAAAGAGTAAGATCTGAGGAGAATATCCCAAATTGAGAACTTTATCGGGGGCATTTTAGTTAAAAACACTGATTTAGGCTAACTCATGATTTTGAAAAGAATTTCAGAAAACAGTTCATCATTTGTGTCCCATCAGTAACTGTGATTATAATGCTGAAGGAAAATTAGTTTTGTACAAATTGATGGCATAATTTCATACCCTAGAGAAACCTGCTTGCAATCCCCACAGCAATGTTAAATCATGACATAACATAAAAGTGATTGTATGGATTATCTCACTATGGGGTAAGGAACATTTACATCCTTTAGGTTACTTTGCATTTAAGTATATTTAGGTCTTGAAAGCATGCTAGGCATCTCTAGCTGTGATGTAAATGAAACAAAAACCAAGACAAGCATGAAAATTAGCAAAGGTAAGTCTTAGGAGGAAGCATTACTGAAGTATTGCTGTCAGACAATAATAATGGTGCCATAAATCTCCCTTTCATTTCTTGTGTATTTACATAGCTTCTGCAGATGGTCAACAGTGCACATCAGACCCCAACATTCATTCTAGTTGCTAAGAGTTTTGTGAGAATATGAAAGCAGTTGTATGATTTAACATCAGGATGTCACATTTTACAAAGGTAATGAAGGCAAGACAATCTCGACAGACTGAAGTTTACTGTGAAATGAAATGAGGCAGCAATCTATAAATGTAATTATTTTTATCTACATATATATGCTCATATATAAAAATGTATGTATACTTTCATACATGCATACTGTATCCAGTTAACTTCTGATCTCCAGTGTGACTACCTAAAAGCCAATTGGCCTAGTTCTTCCATAATTTCTGCATTTCTTTAAAAAGCCATCATGGTTTGTTTTAGAGATCTTGAGAGACAATTTGTTACCTTACAGACTGATCCCATTAACTTGCAAATAGTCTTGGCTCACAGGCTTATGAGATGTGCAGAATAACCACTCATATTTCTAACTCTTTTATGTGAGTGTTTGCATATGATTGTTAATTTTATTAGATTAGTTATTACCTTCCCCTCTTTATCTAAGCCTGCTTTGCTTCTTGCTCTTAAGCAGATTAATGGCTACACAGAAGCTAATAACTGAAAGCAGGGATGAGCTATTTGTGTCTGATTGAATTTGGGTAGTAAAATACAATTATGACAAGAGGGTCAGGATAACCTGGCTGAAGGCAAAGGGACAATTTCCATCAGAAAAAAAACCCTCTCATTTCTAGCAATGGAATAAAATATCAATACTTCTTTTTTAAGCTTAAAAGATCTGCAAGAAATGCCAAAGTTTGAGTTTGCTGTCTTAACGATTGTAGTTACTAATGAAATGATAAGATACCAAGGAAGTGAAGAAAGAATTAAGAGACAGTAAGCAAAAATAGTTCCTGAACACAAGCAGATGACACAAGAACATTGTAAAAGGAATCCTAGTTTTAAAGCTTAGACAACAGTGTTATGACTGGAGTTACTATTGCAAGCTGAGTGTCCAGAATAAGGATAAGATATAAGAATGCTCCATTAATTTGCTCCATTTAGGAAAAGGGAAATCTTACTTGTAGCTGCTCCTTAGTTGCCTCTTTTGTAAAACTTATGTATGATAAAATATTCAAGATTGAGTATCTCATGTTAAAAAAATAAGGCAGTTGATAGTTACTAATAATGAAGTAGTAGCTATTGGAAAAAGAGGGCAGTTAGATGACTGGGAATGACAAATTGTTTAGAATCAAATAAAACAATTTATATACTCTTTTGCTCATAAAATGCTAATGACTGGAAAATATTAGGGTGTTCACAGATAATTAGATGCAACTAAGAACCAACTGTGCTGTAATGGTCCTTAAGTGGATAGCTAGTACAAATTAAAAGAGTGCAAGTCATTAAGAGCAGGTAAAGAAATCTTCCAAGTCCCCACCTGTAACTTTTTAACATGGCATGCCAAGTTGGAAAAGATTATAGAATGAAAAGAGGAGGCAGAAGTGCTATTCCAAACACTGAAACACTTCCTCCTTACCTAATATTTTTTTCTTTTATTTTTGTCTAATTGGTTTCCATAACTACGGACAAAATCCTGTGACTCTAGGCTGCAATCCTATACTCCTTATCCTTCAGCAAAACCAATGCAGTATTTTATCTTCTTTGTAAGTAGCTGGGATCAAACCTTTGCAAGTAAATCCTGAAAATAGCATTCACTAAGCTGTGAGCACAATTAACTGTCAGGGCAATCTCAGTTTTCATGTTTAACAGGTCAGCAAAGTCAGACTATTATTCACCTGCTGGGGCAATGCATGGAAATAAGTGGTTGTCTCAGGCTCCTAGTTGACATTGACTGCTGTCCTGAAAATTTATGATGGCCCACAGGTGATATTTTTAGATCTGCTCACAGTCATGGTCCAATTGTACTTGTGACCCTTAAAACAAAACTGTTAAGACAGGTCAACTACCTGTTTCTCCATTCACATGCTACAGGTACAGTCACTAAGTCTTCTTCTACAAATTTAGTCCTCTAAATCACTTTCCTTTTTTTTTAGATATTGATTTTGCATATTATTTGGGGTTTAATTCAATTAATTGCCCCAGTCAGTGAGCAAATTCACAATGGACCTAGAGGACACAAATCTTACACAGTTGTGGGCCAAACACGAGCTGGGTTCCTACAAAAGGGACCCTTCCTCATGGAGACAACCAAGTATGTGGGGTAAGGTGGAGGTCTGGTAAAGCCCCAGCACTCCTCCCTGATGTGATGGTAGTACATGGGGCTGGTGAGCACCCAGATCCAAGAGCTGGGAATATTCCTGCATTTCTCACTTCTGACATTGCTTCAGTGGCTCCCGTGAACAGTGTGTGTGTGAGATGAAAGATGTCCTTTAGCAGAGAGGAGAGCAGCCAGTGAATCCTCCCGGCTGTCACTGAACCACACAACTGCTTTATTGATTGCATCAGAATAAGCTATCTTACTAGATGGAATGAGTCATTTATTCAATGTTCATAACAGTTAAGCTGTTCAGAAGCTGCTTGTTTGGGAGATTTATCTCATAATTAGTTTTCCTAGAGAAGATCTGCCGGGAGCTTGGTCACTGAAGCAAAACTGATAACAGTATCTCTACACATCACTTTTGGACTTGTCTGTCTTGAGCTACCAAGTATGCTGTATGTTCATTAGTCTTAATTAATACAGAGGATTCTGGTAGCTTTGAGGTGAGAATATCTATTTGCTCCAAATACTGCAGCAAAGAAAGTACTGAATTAACACTATGAAATGTAATAAATGTGATACTCATGCAGTGTGGTCAAGCAAAACAGTTCTTGGAAACTATATGAAATAAAAGAACTAGAAATTTGCTATTTACAGATGGAAGAAGTACTGTAAACAAGAATTCTTAGATAATAAAAAGAAAAGAGGAGGAAAGGAACCCAGTGTAAGAACAAGAGAAAGAGATGAGACACATAAAACAGTTTGGAGCTAGATGTGTAACACAAAGAGCTGAGATGTCCAGAGAGATGGCACAGAAAACATACATGGTAACTATGCTAGAAGAGATGAGAAAGCAGATCAAAAATGTATACAGTGAAGCCTATGGACCATCCTGAAAAGTAGAAAAGTTTTGGGCACATAGGATTGGAAAGTGAGTTACAGCAAATGCTATCTTTCAGGAAATGATGAGTAACTAATAAAGAAAGTATTTCTTTCTAAGATAAAACACTGCAATTCAGGAAATGGGCATGATTGAAGACAATGTAATTACTAACTGTATTTGTAATCTGTGCCATTGCAAGTCAGGAGAACAGCCTCTCTGTAGCCTTCCTAATGTATTCCAATTTTCTTCACATTTTGAAAACTTGAAAATGTGTGAATGCTGTAAATATACTTTGGCACATTAAAACACGTGTGCAGAAGCAAGCTAGGTACTAGTTTGTACAACTAATATAGAACGCTATTGTGTTACTCTCAGTGCTCAAGTGTTTCTCATTTTATATACTCTAGTGTTTTTGTCCCAGTCCCTAAACATCTCCAATTAATGGGATAATGAACATAAACTTTTAATTTGTAGACAGAGAACAGTGATGAACATACCTATAAATGATTCCCCATTTATCTTAGAAATATGTAACATACGGTTTTATATACATTTCACAAAGAGAAAAATTATTAACTGTTTGGCATACAGTTAATAACTGTAAGCATGTCTGCAACAAATTAGTCTTATGATGTTATTTGATACTAATGAGAAAGAGAGGACTTAATGTAGCCTTCTAATTAACTTCTGTAAATCTGTATGATACACCTTTATGCTTTGCTTTTATAAAGACAAAGAAGTAAATTCCAGATGCTGACCTTAAAACTTTATATAATTTACGTTATATGGAATTGTGTCAGGAATATAACTAGTATTTTTGGGAACATAATTTTACTGAAACAGAAAATTGTATATGTGAATTGAGATCCCTGATCTCTTCAAGAATAACTTAGTATTAAGCATCCACAATGTAAACCTACAGATGACTTTAATTTTTTATCTTTTTTTGTTGGGGTTGTTCTCCTGGTAGACATAAAGCAAATTTTTGGTGTTGTTTACCATTCTCATTGCTATAGTTCATCAGCATGCCACAAAAGACAGTCAAGAGCTTCTCACTGGCTGGATCTGTTTTATTGCACAGTGACCTTAAATGGTCTACTACAATATGTGCACCACCTGCATGGTCAACTGCGTTCCTGCCCTCATCTGTAAAACAAAGAATTACATTAAAAAAAAATGAAACCAAACCCCACCGTCGAATCCCAAACGTAACAGTAATCATACAAAATGAAGCTTTTAAACAGAGTGAAGTCATTCCTCCAGTGTTGTCAAATTCACCTAGAGAGATGATTGAGGACCAGCTTTTAGTGCAACAGAGCTGGGAAAGTGAAAACACCTACAGAAAAACGGATTAACCACCTAGCACTAATACCTTTGTAAAGAAGTTCAGTGTTTGAGGCAGAGCTGCTGGAGCTGATAAATAATATTCTGAAGATACACTGAGTTTTGCCAGAAGGAGGTACTGAACACTTGACACAGACTAGTCCATATACAGGTAAGTTACTCTTGCTGTTATGCAGATCAAGAACTTGAAACACAGAAAATAAATTGCTTGGGTCAATTAAAAAGGGGAATAAAACAGACAAAGCAGACAGAGGTACTAGCTCCCAGTGGCATGTTCATGCATGCACTCTGCCACACAGCATGTTCTCTGTACTTCTATAGCTGAAACTTAATACCACTATCAGATTCTTTTTGTATGGCTAAAAGAAAAATTTGCTCTGCATCTATAAAAGACTACAACTTTCTGAAGGGTTGTAAATAATATACCATAATCTTTGTATGGAACTTTTCCCATATAACAAATCAGATTTGATGCAACAGTATAGGAATAAAGGAAAAATAGGCCTTCTGTTACAGTAATCATCAGTACTGCTTCCTTCCCCAGCTGGCAATAAGCAATAGACAACAGTCAATAAACTAAATTCCAGGGCTTCTAAAAGGGTGGCCCTGGAATTTATACATTTTATATTTATAAATTTTATATTTATAAATTTTAAATTTCCATGTGAGCTACCACTAGAATCAGCTGGAAAATCTGTATGAAAACAAAAGCTTGGGGGGAAAGGAGAAGGCAATCACCAAAGTTTTGCAATATAACAAAACTCCAAACCCTCTCCTCAAATTCTTAATTTCTTTCCTCTCCTCAAAGCAAATCTCTTTTTTCCCTTGTTATTCACCATTCCACCATTGTGCCTCTTTCTCCCCATCATATGCAGAGGTCAAGCTACCAAGTTTTCGTCATTCTGCAACGTATTCAGCATGAAACCCAAGGCTGTACACATTTATAATATGATCTTCCACTGTAAAGTGCTCCAGAGCTCTAAAAAAGAAGCTTCTAAATCTTCCAATTCTTGTTAATACTATTTATGTACTATATATACCCCTTATACTATATATAAAATACAGGATTCTAAGTATGGCACATAGGGACTTCAGAAAATGTGTTCAATGGAGCTGAAGGAAGGGTAATTCTTGGCAGGTCTCAACCTAAAATTATTACCAAAGCAGTAAGAGTTTTGTGGAAAAAAATTCACTGCCATGACTGTTTCCACCTTGGACAGGATCAGGATATCAGAAAACTGTGTTTTGCTGCAGGCATGTCTATCTCATTTTGAAAAAGGAGAAATTGTAATCTAGTAAACAGTTAAATTCAAGATAGGACTCTGTCAAGGAACAACTGCTAAAAGAAGGACAAATAGAAAAGAAATCACTCACATCCTTGATGTTATACCAAAAACAGCTATAATGCTGAAACAAAAGGAAGTCCTACATCAAATTATAGTGAAACAATATAATCAGGCGTTTAGACTCAGTGCTTACATCTACCAAATCAGCAGAGAATAAAAAGACATTTGGGTTGGAATATTTAAGCATTCTGCTTTATGTATCCTTTTCTGATACTTTTTATTAGAAAATTTATGCAAATACATGATTTTGTATTTGACTCACCTGTTCTTTGAGACAAAACAGGCGTGCAAAATGAAACTTAATCACTGATTCTGGATCAGATGGACTGAATGTGGTTCTCAAATTTCTATAATGCAACTGAAATCAACAAACTAAGATGATAAATTCAGGTAAGAATCACATGTCAAGCTCAACCCTGTGTCTTAATGTTGATGAACAACATGTACAATATGTAAGCAAAGAATAACATAAAGGTAGAGTTGGGTGAGGTTTGGAAGCAAGTGTTAAAACATAAAAAGAAAAACTTACAAGCTAAATTCCTTACCTGGACAGAATTTGGCAGAACTCTACTGAAAATTACTGTGGGATAGTATTCTACAACAAATCTAAGTCATATGTTCTTTAAATTGCCTTATCTCTGGTTTGTCAAAGAAGTTATATATTAAAAACTGCTGTGTAGTCTCTCACTTCAAATACATGACAAAACTCTTATCCACACAATGTTTTTGTTAGGTAAACAGATAACCAACTTCTGTTGTACAGACAGAAAAAGTAAAAGCAGGAAGATTCAGAGACAAATCTCACTCCAAGAAATGTCTGTCTTTATGGTATACTCAAAAAGTTAGGGACAAGTGAACCTTAGGATCTCTCCGAAGAAGGTGGCAGGCTGTAAGTGCCAGCCTTTGACAGGACTAGATAGGATGGTAGACTTTGTAAAGGAGATGCCATAACAGAGTTTGTTGCTCTCCCTCTTTCCCATGCTGGAGCTCACCCTGCATGGCTGCTTCTCTGCCCTGGCAGTGGAGTGAAGAACAGACCTGGGTGAATGTTATAATTAGGATCTGGTGCTGCCTTCTTTGCCCAAGAGGATTAACTCAGCTCATTAGTGCTGGGCCACAAAGAATCCTGTGCCAGATGTAGGAGGAAAACCCTCAAAGTTCTGCCTACCCACTGCTGTGACACTCCACTGCATCCCCAAGCAGAGAGTGTAGTCCTGACTCAGAATGCTTCATGTGCCTTTCACCAACTCACTTCTCACTACTCCTCTGTCGCTAAGGAACAGATTTTGCACACAAGAATACTCATCAAACTCCAAATCATTTACAGTCAAAACAAGCCCACAGCATGTCGCTGAGTCTTGTTCTCAATCCAACTATTACCTTGCAGTTCAGCAGCTCTATGAACTCCCACACTTAGTGTGCTTCCAAGCCTCCCAGAAGCTGTGTTGAATTTTTTTTTCCTGTGACCTTTTTAGATAAACATTTGCTATTCCTAAGAGAACAGTGATTAAACAGTTTAATGAGAGCACTCACATTTCTACTTCAAAATGCTTCACTGCAGCTCACAAAGGGCAATGCTGTTGTATAGCTTTTTTTAAGCACACATAATACTGTCTAAAGATGCCAGAATGATAACCCAAGAAACCAGAGGGATTTTTTCCCTGTAAAACATACAGTAAGATTTATTACAGAATGAGTTATTACTCCCACAATGTTCTTAAGCCCAATTCAACACAACTGTCTCTAAGAATTAGTACAATCCCTTTTTCTATCCCGAGTTGCTCAAAGGAGTTTTATGCGAAAAAAGGGTTTTAAGTGGATTGTCAAATTACTGTGACTGTTCACATTCCCTCTATGAATAGGTTTGTCAAATCTTCCTGTTGCTCAATCATGCCCAAAGTCAACAACCAAACTTTTTTTAGTGTGCGTGATTGTTAGATCTTCACAACATAGCACTTAAGAATAGTTTAAATTTGCTTTTCCCAAGCCATTTGCATCAGTTTCCCTTGAGATTTTGTTCCTAATTCTCCAAGCCCTAAAACAAATCACTAAATCACAAAATGCTAACAAGAAAAAAATCTAAATCAGGAAAAAAGGGCTGTGCCATAGTAGAAGGAGATACCAGATACATGTAGGCTTAAAAAATACACCTATTTCTATGATAATCAGCTAGAAAACAATTTGATGGCATTTCTTAAAAATAATCTTTTGGGCTTTAAGTATCAGCTTTTTACTTTGAAATGTTCTGGTTTTGTATTGCAACTGGAAACCTGAATTATCCTTCCCCCAATTCATGTTCTGCCAAAGTTTACTGGTGTAAATAGTTGCATAGATATAAATGGTGTAAGTCAGGGAGGAAAGGAAGATCTGCATGGTCAAGGTCCCTGATTTGCATAAACCAAATTGCCAAGACAGCAAATTTGGGTGACATGGGAAAAATATAGTATTTATTTTAAAATCCTTTTTACCTGTGTAATGATCAAATCATTTAAGTGACATACTGCCATTTTACTTTAATTACTTCATCTTTATTGCATTTGGTTACAGTATTGCATTTTTTGACCAAATATTGCTTAGATTAGACCAGTGCTTTACAGATAACTCTTTCTTGTTTATCTTAATTTAAAAAGATGAACTAATTTACATTAGCCCAGGTTGGGGGGTAGGGTTTTTCTGTCTACATGTTCTATTTCTATTTTCCCCTGTTTTTTTAATTAGGTCCTCTTTGGAAGACTTTTATGGTGAGGCACTCCTTTGCTCCTGCTGCTTATTTTTTCACCTGAAACCATAATCATCTGTGATGGCTAACCGGTTTCTGCAAGCAAAATGATGATGTGACAGAATATTACGAACATGGGTAAGGAAAGAACTGCAGGAGTAGAACTCCAAAGGAAAAGATATCCTGGTCACATGTGGGGAAAATAGAGAAAATATTCAAAAAACAATAGCAAACCTTGATCTAGTGCAAATTACATTATCTATGTAGACACTAGGAAAAACACTGCCACTTACATAAACTGGGAATTTAGCTTTTCCTGTCTGAACACTGTAAGATTAAAACTTTTCATTAAATGCTGTCATTCAGTTTTAACACTTGACTCTACTTTTTATCCTCAGTCTGGTTTATGTAGGCTTTTTAGTCACTGCCCCTGTCAGCTCTCTGGCTGCATGACTACAGACCAGAACCCTGTTACACAACGCATAGTACCATTTCATGAATTTTATTTTTCAAGAAGAGTAAGCTTCATGTGATTATACTGCACTACTATTGTTTGCTGCTATTTCCATGTCTTCTGTGTACTTGTCTAAAAGGGACATTACACAGCAATACTGTATTTTTAGATTCATGTTTTAATAATTTGAAAGAATTTTTGGGATTGCTCTGTCTTGTACTGAAACTTCCCTGTCCTTTATAAATTCCTTCAGGAATTATAAGACTGATTACCAGAAGTACAGTTTTGTTTTATTTGCTTACTGATTAAAATCAATCAATTTAACCTTAAAAGTTTTGCTTCATGAAGAAAAAAAATCCTGAATTAGTTATGCTTGCTTCAGAGATAAACATAATTGTCCTGTAGTCAGCTCATCTTAAAATGCTGGCAGCTATCCTTAGCCCAAAGGGTAAGCATTGAGGGTACTCTTTCTTAAGTTATTCCTTTAGAATAATTGCTAAAATGATAAATATGTAAAGTAGAAACACTAGCACAACACTGCCTCTTAATACAGCCCCTTCACTGCCTCTTAATACAGCCCCTTCAAGGACTGAAAATAGGTAGAGTTCATCTTTTTGGATAAAATTGTTGCCAGAAATTTTTTTGGCTAATGACAACTGATGCAGCAGTATACTGGCCCTCTTATGCAACTAGTTTATTCTAACCAACAAATACAATTCTTAGATGTATCCAAATAGAGATCTAGGGAATATGTTCAATGTGTGGACCACAGGATATTAATGCCAACAAGTCCTAATCTCTTTCATGGTTTCTTTTGTCTATAGAGTCAGGAGCTTGGCAGAACATTTGAAGGGAAAGGTGAAGTGTACCAGTATTGTAATCTCCCTAATGCTATGCTGAGGCAGCAGTCAAATGTAAGCTGGATTCAAGACCACAATTTAATTTCATGAAAATTTGCTTATTTGTCATATTCCTCTTATGTCAGATAAATACAAGAAAAATCAAGTGTTTCTGATTTCAGACAAAAGAACAGTGATGAATTTACTGCTCAAGACATAAATACTTCATTTCCAGTCAAATGCTGCTACTGGATCTGAGATCCCAGTATAGAAGCAACAATGTTTTTATCAGCAAGGAGACAAACAATACTACCAGACTCAGTATTGGCAAGTCACGTGTTCTGGATTTCAAGGATACTTCAATGTGTAATTAAAATGTAGTAATTACTGTTACCGAATTCTATTTGAAATTTAAGAAGCCAACTAGAGAGAGAATGTTCTACTTAGATATACTGAAGTCGTGCGAAGGTCCTCAATGCTGAATGTAGCACTTTCCTTTGCCTTCCTTTTCGTATTCAATATGCTTACAGCAGACTCTTTACTTGATTTTATAACTCTATGAAACTCCTTAGTAATTCCATTGCAGTCAAACAAATTACTCTAGTAATAAGAGTGTAAGTCAGAGCTGAAGCCAGCTTAGTATTTCATACAGCATGGAATAAATCATGGAAGCCAATTATACGGTAAAACAGCAGGCAGTTTTTCTACACTGTAGAAAACAGGCATTTATAGCATCTCCTGCTATGAACAGAATAGACCTGCACACCACAATTAATTTGGAATTCCTACTCCCATGCCTGCAGTTCAATGTTGTCTCTCAGCTTCAGTCTCTCCAAAAAGAAGGGTGCAAAGTGAGCATGGCATGGTCACAGTCTGGTGCAGAACAGGGGTGTGCTGCTGGCTGCTGCTGAAAGGAGCTTGGCAAGAGGCTGAGCCTGGTACTGTGTGACACTGGTGCTGCTATCTGAAGGAAGCCCACTGAGCTGTGGGTCTCTACCAAAGCAGCCAGAAAAGCAGTCTCAGAATGTATGAAACTCATTGGGATTTGGAGTAGGTTGGGAAAAGCCCAAGAAGGAAAAAGTAAAACGAAACCAAAAGAATTCACCATAAACTGTATTTGTGGATTCTACTAGGATACTTTTCTTTCCCTACTAGAAAAGGAAAAAAAATTATTCCAAGAATTGAAAAAGTAGTAAGTGGACCTGGGATCTAGGAACAAATCCTGGGTTTGGGGCCAATGCTACTTGTCCTAAATAATGAAGCCTAGGAGGAGCCTAGCCTGAGAATGAGAACTCATGGGTTTTGCATCACCTCTCTAATGGCTTTTTTCTGATGCTCTAAAAAGATTTCTTCATCATTCTGCTTCCATTTAGGCCAGCTGTAAAATAAGAATTTAGAATAATATTGTTTAACAGCTTCCTAAGAACATTGATGATTAATTGCTAGTAAGAACTCAGTATTACTGAGGAAGTATATGTTGGAATACATACACTCCAGTTTCTAGCTGATGCAATACTTGTGTGCAGAGCCTTGGAGAAAAACCTGAACTATGAAGGACTTCTAAACTAAAACTGCTATCGTTTTCTAAGACTGATATGCCTCAGAGAGGACAGATCTAAAGGTAAAACACTATTACTGTACAATCAAAACCTTGAATTTGAATTCTCTGCAAGCAAAACACTCAGTTTTCAAACAACAATTTAAGGACTCGATTTCATGGTATTTCTTGGGAAACAGCTTAGTAGGTGGCATTTGCATTTGGTAGGATCTAGTACAGTGATAAGTGAAAAATCGTGGTAAGATGTTGCCTAGCTGCATGAATCAGGGTGACCTTCATAAAAAGGATTAGCCAGTAGTGTACCATTATCAACACCAGTTGTGTTCTAGGATTCTGCTGGCTTTCCATATGGTAATGAAAAAGGTTATGCCATTTTTTGAAGAAAACTGAATTTGACTTCTTTCCAGTATCTTATATTTTTAAGTGTCTGATTTTCTCCTGTAGATCCTGAAATTAATCCTATCTCCTGAGAGAACATAACTGTAAAATTGAGCAGTTTCTCACTTTTGTACTTGGCCTTTCTTAGTAGATCCCTGCAAGAGATCTGTACATTCTCATAGGACAGACAGCTGAGTTTACAGAACTTACAGCATGTATAAGATCTTTTTAACAAAAAGTGATAAAATGTACACGTTCTGGAGTGGAGGCTGAAATGAAGAGGGATCTGGTTTTATGTGAAAGGCCACATAGCTGAAATTCAACTAGGAGTCTTGCATCAATACAAGTAAGTGTGCATAGATAACAAAGAATGTACAGCTTGGGAAATGAGAAAAGGACCCAGTAAATCTCCTGCTGAGAAAGGTAGATAAGCAGCTGTCACAGGAGAGCCTTTATAGAATGAGCTGGCATTTCTAGCTTCTTTCCAACTCCGTAAGATATTTATATACCAAGTATGGTTGCTAAGAACATGTACCTGGTTTCATGAAGAAACAGGGCTGTGGTACAAAAAGAAGTAACTTCTGGATACCCCAAGGAGGTCTCTAAGCACTACCATTAACATGTATAGTATGGAAGGGCAGAATGGGAAATTTTTAACTTCCGTTACAAGATACATGGAGAGTTTACTTCCCTTTACTAGCTTTCAGAATATATGAATGCTCTAAACAGCAAGAAGGAATTATTTTCTAATGAATTAGAGCTTAATCTAATCTCAACTGAAGTCAAGCAGAATGACTCCCTCTAGTTTGTATGGCTACTGAATCAGGCTCTAAATATCCCAGCCTTTTACTTCCTCTTAGAATTATCACTTTCATAGCATAACTATAGCAGCCTCTATCATGTACACAAAGCAATATAAAACCACAGGAAAGTACTTTGGTAATCAGTTCAGAACTAAGTATCTAACAAGTTACCTGTGGAAAGATCACTGGGATTAAGATAGCACGTGCATCACAAACTTCATGATAAAAAATATTGGGAGGCTATTACTAGCTAAGAAAATAATACTAAATTAACATAGCATCATCTTCCATTGAAATACTTGACAAAATTTATTTGGTTGGCCTAATCTTTTATCTAGACAAACTGCACTGGGGTGGGGGGTGTCAGAGTAGGACAGAAACCTGGCTACAGACAGGTTTTGCTTTTCTCCCACACTGTCTTGTTGGTCTTGCAAGAAAGTAGGCCTAAACTGAAAATTGTAGCCTCAGTCTCCCTGTCCCCCATGCACTTCCTCAGCCACATGAGTCAAGTCACCAGACTCTTCCCAGTCTACTGTGAAAAAAGCCACCAGAGAGAGCCGAGGGGTGTGCTAATCACCAGGGTGTTCATTATGTGATCACGAGGTGCAATTTGGATAATGCTTTTCTTTGACTCAATACCCCACTGGCCAGGGCTGATGGCAGCAAACAATTCTTAGGCTTTATTTACAGCAGAATTAGCCATTCTGCAAATCCTTAGGACATTGCTTATGACGTTGCTTTTTGCAGCAAGAACCATATTAAACATAACTTTTTCTAAACAATGTGGAGCCAAGGTGGAGGGAGAGCTTAGAAGAGTTTGGGAGGTATCCCTTATTTGTAATGTCTGCACCTCTGTAACATCCCTTAATGAACAAACTTATTAAAGAAACAGCACTGGGGAGAACAACAGAAGGGGATGGACAGACAGACAGTAGAAAGGTACCTTGAGTTTGACTCATGGATAAAGAGTGGTGAAGCAGCTAGGATAGCTGTTATGCTCTGACTGGACAATGCCTAAGAATTTAGCTTTGATTATAAGCAAAACCACATGGTTAAAAGGAAGGAATGGGTAGGAGCTTTGCATCTAATAATATAGTTGTGATAAAATTCTGTCGTGAGTGAGGCTGAGGACTCTGCTGTCTGGGGATTTGGAAGCACAAACAGCTGTACTTGGTACAGGCTGTAGATACAGTGGGGGAGAAAGCAGGAGGGAGGAGATATCATGTCTCCACTTCTTTGCACTTTCTGCTTTGATGAAAATTTGGGGGCTGATGTGTATGTGGCATTTACTGGATAAAGCATGTAGAACATTTACAGGCTGTACAGGCACATGCAGTAAAACTGTTCTTAAATTGTAGGGCTGCACTGGACAGTCTGCAATTCATTACTTCTGACTTAAAATCTTTTTATCTGCCTCAGTTGTTTCTTTCATCTCTGTGTACAAGAGGAAGGCTGGGAGACCAGAAGCCTCATCAGTACTAACAAAGCTTCCTTCTACTCTGCTTTGCAATTATATTTGCCTGTATTCTTGATGTTCAGAGATTCACATAACACAAACTTCTTCAAAACAAATATTTCAAAAAGGATGCTCTCAAGGCTGCTTGGTGTAAGTCTGACCTATTTTTTCCCATTTAACTGTTTATGTAATGAACTTAATTCTCTGTATTTTCTTTCATGCTCAAATAGGTGATTAAGTAGTGTTTTAGAGGGCTAGCACTGATAAGCACCCACACGATAACATGTCTACCTCAAACTTAACAGACAAGAAAATCTGTCAGTAAGTCATCAGGTTTTCATCTTGTGTTCTGTGAAAAAAAGGATCTGTTCAGTGAGATCTTTGGCCAGGTGTAATTCCCCTTCTACCTCATGGAAGGTACTAAACCTCCTTCAGCACAGGGACTTAGTAATAAATTACCTTTCCATAGCAGCCAGGAGTAGCCACTCCTGAACTTACATGGAAATGGTCTTGCCTTCATGTAGCGACTCTGGGATCTGTGAACACTGAGGAACCACTGCCGTTTTCCTTTAATTTGGAGAAACAATTCAGGCACTCCTTCTCTTCAAGGCCAGTTTTAAGGGGCTTTCCCTGCAGAAGCAACTGTTTGTCCCAAAACTTTCATCCTGCACCATGACAGCTTCTCTCAGAAACAGAGACCTGATTAACTCATCTTGGCACAAGCTGTCACTAAACAAAGTGATGCATGCTTGCTTGGATGACAACTCGGGCCTTCAATAAATAGAAATATTTCTATGAGCCATCTAATATGGGCTTTATTGCATAGTCTCAGACTAACACTGATTTAGGACTTAAAGATATTCCTCACTGCTGCATGTTACAGTTACATAGGCAGTAGAAGTACAAAAAAAAGCTCATTTATATGGAAAAATATAATTACCGATGTA
The DNA here is from genome assembly GCA_013399225.1 of Rhipidura dahli. Lineage (NCBI taxonomy): Eukaryota > Metazoa > Chordata > Aves > Passeriformes > Rhipiduridae > Rhipidura > Rhipidura dahli. The sequence continues at coordinate 172,373 of VXAC01002401.1, forward strand.
TTTCAAGCTCTTATACAAATCACAGTTACCAGAAGGGTAACAGCTGCATTTGTTTCAATTGAAAAGCAAAACTACTATCAATATGAAACATTTTTAATTAGAATTACTGGCCTCCACACCTTGTCTTTACTATACTTTATATCTCCTTGTTAGGGAAAACCAATAGAAAAAAATTGAAATATATTAAATTTTCTAGTAATAAGCATAGTGAAAGTGTTTGTCCTAAATAAGAATTTAGGATAGAGTACATAACTATTTAATAATTACACATTAAGTTAACACAGGAAAATGCCAGATAGGGTGGATGTGACAACTAAGCACATCCTCCTCTTCCACTCAAATCCAATATGCTAACCTTGATTTTTGTCACATTTTATTACACCTTACTTATTAATTTTATTCAAATACACAGGGAGGCTAGTGACTGTCCTGGCTACTGACACTGGAGCACAACACATGACACACAGAACCCATCGCAGCCCACTGGAGATTTTATCAGTGCCAGCTTTGCTTCACAGGGGGACAACACAAGGTGAGTAATACAGTTTTCTGTACAGGATAAATCCTGCACTGTAAAAGCCAGCAGTAGTCCACAAAACCTCACACTACACAACTGTTTCTGTGTGTCCTTTAACTGTATTTTATAAAAAAATGTGGGATGAACAACAATGACATGAACAGTTACAGAGATTCTACTTAGATGAAATAAACCAGTGCACCTGAGAGCGACCTTGATCTCATACATAATCCTGAAACAGAATATAGTAAATTAATTATGTTATAGGAAGCTTAGTAGCTGCTATTTGAAGTTTCCATGGGGAAGCAGCTGTTCAGTTGATTGGTCACCTTAAAGAAAATCCTAAATGAAAGAATTATACATTAACATCCTCAAGCAGTAGTTGTCTGTAACTGGAAATGCCAATATATGATTAACTTCCCCGAGGTCAAAGGCAAGGTAATTTAAAATAACATAAAATGTAAATTTTTGAACTCAGATGAAAAAAAGTACCAAGGTAAAAGGCTACAGTCAGTATTCATACAGCAGACGCCTTATAAAATAAAGCACTATCTCTCAGGATAAAAAATGATTTTACAATTTCATGTCACTTCCCATCTGCAGACACCCATAGGCATCCAATTCCTTCATGTGCATAAAAACATGTTCCTGGTGTCTCTGGTTCTGCACCATATTTATTGTGCACTGACTTTTTTCAAAATTTTAAAGTAAGCGATAATGAGGCTGCATTTTCAAGACACTGCAACCGCTGGTTTGGTTTTGCAGATGACACACCCATGCATGTAATCAGCACATGGAGTCAACAGCATTTCAGAACTCAATCACTTCAGAGTGTAAAAATTTATTTGGCCATAAAAAGCTAAAAATCCTCACCAACCTCCCCCACCACCACCCTTGACTATCAAAAATACCAATATGTAATCCTGGAGCAATTGATTGGCCACATGAGAATTTTGAGAATCAGCAACATAACTCAGGCATCATTTCATACACATATACAGCTCTGCACAGATTTCAGACTGGTTAGAATATGAATATTCCCTTCTGACTCTGTTCCCTTCCAACACATTCTGTCTGAGGAAAAATTAACTGTTCAGTGCCTCTGCATACGTAGCATCTGCTTCTTGAAAACCCAGCTCTTCGTGTTAAAAAAAAAAAAAACAACAAAAAACTCAAACCCAGGATCAGAAAGCTTTTCTATTCTTATATGCAGTTGTATCACAGTATCAAAAAGGTGTTTTTCTGTCACAAAAGCATTATGCAAGTGTGATGTTCAATTTCCCCATACAATCAGAAGACTCATGGGGTAAATGAAAACCAAGAAAAGAGGAAAATGACCCCCCAGCACACAATGTACAGAACACCTAAACACTCCCTCCCTTCCACTGGAGCATGTACAAAATACAGCAGATTTCAACACTCACGGCTATCGTAGCATATATTGCCCAGGGCACGTCCTGTTTGAAGCAATACTTCCTGGTCTTTGCAGTTTAACAGCTGCACCAAGGGAGGGATCAGCCCAGCATCCACACAGGGGTTCCGCATGAATTCTGCCAATAAAGCAAAGCCTGTTAATGCAAGGCCAGCTCTTTCCAGTTTCATCAGTTCCAGTTACACTGGCCTGCCAACTGGGCCTTTTGTCTGCCTAAACATGTGCACAGACAAACAGTGTAAATTGTCATGCAAGTTTCTAGAGAATAAGCCCAAGTCAGGATTTGGGCTTAATTCTTTCCATTATTTGCTAATTTAGAAGGAATTAAGGGTATTTAAATGACTTCCATGGAAACTAATTTAACATAGTTCAGACTAAGCATATTTTTAGCATCACAAAGAAGTGCTGAAAAGAACAGTGAATTCACAACAAATTCAACATAAACTAGAATTACTAAATAACACGAAAGATGACTTAAAACTAGTATTCCAGAGCAGCATTTTTTTACTCTCTATTTCCTAAATTAGAATTCTGGAAAAGCTTTTGCTTTAAAAGAATTAAAAAAAAAATAATTAAAGCTCAGTAATACGCTTTTATTTGGAAGGTGAAGAAAGGAACGGAAAAAGAGAATGAGAAATACAAGAGCTGATGTGAACCCAAAGGCCCATAGTTTTCCACTAACTAACACTGCCTACCATGAGAGGAAAGGTAGAGGATCCATCCTCTGCAAGCTCTCTGCCCTTCCCTCCTGCTACACCACAGAGAACCAAAGAATTATTTCACATCTGTGTAAGTCATAGAGAACTATCCTGGTGTTAGAGACATAAAGGGATATTCTCCAAAAGGAGATATAGCTAGGCAGGTACTGTGCTGCACATTTTAAAAAGCAGTTTTATAGATGGAACCACCTGATACACCAGTGTCACTTCACAGTTTACTACAGAGCACCCTTTAGAAATGTAGTATTAGAGATGTAGTATTGTAAGGCAAATGGTCAATATGTTTTTGATTTGTTCTGAACTAAAAATTATCACAGAATCAGAGAGTGGGTAGGAATGGAAGGGACTGCAGTGGCTCATCTGGTCCAACCTCCCTGCTCAAGCAGGGTCATCCAACAGCACATGGCACAGGGTTGCATCCAGACAGTTCTTGGATATCTGCAGTGAAAGAGACTCCACAGCCACTCTGGGCAATGTGTTCCAGCACTCGGCCACCTGCACAGTGAAGAAGTTCTTCTTCTACATTGGTATGGTCCGCTCTTTGTTGTCTCCTCTCCAGGCTGAACAGGCCCAGCTCCCTCAGCCTTTCCTCGTAAGAGATGCTCCACTCCCCTCATCCCCCCTGTGGCCTCTGCTGGACCTGCCCCAGGAGCTCCATGTCTCTCCTGTGCTGAGGAGCCCAGAACTGGACACAGTAATCAGGATGCAGCCTCACCAGGGCTGAGCACAGGGGCAAGTTATTTCACTTTCTGATCCTAAACAATATTGGATCTTTCAGAGTGAGTTTACCTTTGTGTTACTTAGTCATTTATGAGACAGAATGAACCAGGGTGTACAATCCCCCTAAAAACAGACAAGAAAATTTTTCTGATCCTGGATCAACAGAACTCCTCATACCAATAACTCAAAGATTTCATACGATGCTTGAAGTACAAATACATCTTCTTAAATACTCCCATTGTTGCACCTATTACAATGTTCTTTGATGTTTCAGTAGCTACAAAATCTAGTCTCTTTAGTATTTAATCCTGCAGTGTTGTTTTAGCTAAAGAATAGTAAGAGGTAAGCGATTCTCATGTGATGATAAACTGATACATCAACAAGCAGATTAAGAAGAATCATCAATATCTATACAGTTGCACAGGTCCAAGAGAAGATAGTTGTGAGCACAATTAACCCATCTTCCTAAAGTACTGGAACATTTTAGAACTGTGGCCAGATGTTACAGTGTGATAGATGATGACAGTATTCACTGCGATGAACGTAACAAATATCAGATACATCTGGTCTTTCAAACTGGTCTTGCCGTGTCCTTGTAATGTTCAGTCTATTTCTTTATCACCCACTTTCAACTTCATTGCAATATTTATTTACTAGATGTATTTAGTTTCTTCCTCTGTCTTCTCTATCCCCTCAGCCTCTTCCTCTCAACTGCCTGTAAAAACTCTTCTCTGTTCCTCAGCTACCCCTGCATTGCGTTCCTTTACACCCACTAATTAACCAGTCTCTACATCATCAAAGTCAGATTTTTTTTCTCCTAGTCTGTATCAGGAAATGAAACCTGTTCTCTCCTAAAAGACAGAGAGATCTCAGTCTGTTCTGCTGTTTGTTTAGGTTCTTCCTCACATGGTGAAAAGGAGTAAGAAACGCTTCCTCCACCCTCCCTCCATTTGGAGTGAGCAGAAGCTTTTTCAGCAACAAAATCATTGGTCAATATGCTGAGCAAATCTGTATTTATCAAGGTCATGTAAGAGCAAGAAGTAAAAGAAATGGTGCCATATGTATCGAAATAAGTCTGTGAAACAGGAACAAAAATGCGGTAACTGCAACAACTTTTGCAGCTGATACTACCCAGAAGTAATAGAAGAATGAGAAAGTGATTGACAACAGAGTCTTTAAAAGGCTTCCACTAACCCAGGAGAGAAATGAAGCAGATTCTTTGAAGGAAACAGTGAGGAATTGCTTAAGAAGTTAGGAGGAGAATCACTGAGGACAGAGTACCATAAACCAAAATAACAAGATTTTGAAAGAGAAATGTAATTGTGTTGTAGTACCACAGACTGTGAAGATGATGTTCTCTCATTCCTGCACGTCGTAAAGACAAGACTAAAAACCTTGGAAGAGGGTTTAAAAGGTCCACACTGGAGAGAGAAACTCCACATAACAAGTGCATCTCAGCCTTCATGACGCTCACATGAAAGGCAAATGGCTGTAGTTGGAGAGACATATGTGACTAAAGCGAGTTTTGTATGTTTGGACATTTAAAATAGGAGAGACAAATATGACCTCAAGCTGGAAGGAGGAAGAGTCACGTGAGCAGAAGAGGTGAAACAGCAAGAGCATAAAGGGGTGAAAAGGAAGAGATGAAACAAGACAAAAACACTAAGGCAAGTAGAGAGATTTGATGTGACCAGATGTGTTTGCGTGTAAGATCAGATGAGGAGAATGTGAGAGGAAAACAAGAAGTGGGGAAGGAAAAGATGCTCTTTTATCAGTAACACCCATAATCAGAGGCTCTGCTCCCAGCTCTGGCAGTAGTGCATGGCATGACCACTCAGGGAATGGGATTAATGCCTACTGTCCATAGAATGTTGATAACACAAATTTCTCAAAGTGATCCTGAAGTTTGTTGAAAACAGGTACAATATAAGCATTAAATTCTAGTATTTTTATGCAATAAAACAAAGAAAACAATAGAATGCAAATGAAGTATTCCCTGCTATCCTTCTTAAGTAACTATTTCAACAGAGTTAGAATCCAATGAGAAATACTAAGATGATCTCAGTCTTGAAAGCACTGGGCACCTTAAATCATTTCCGAATACCTCCACTTTAACCTTGGCTGACAGAGGTCCCAGTTACACCTGCTAATGACTCTAAGAAAAAGAAAAAAGCTATTTTGTATAGGAACCAGGTAAAATGCCAGCTTTTCTGAGAGTGTACATAAAGCATCAGTTTAAAACCCATCAGGAAAAAGGACACATTAAAAACTATCCAGACATGTCATGTATTATTTCAAATTTGAAATATACTGGCTATAATGTTCCGTAGGAGAGTCTTTGAGGAAACAATACATAGTATTCAGTTTAGCTACTGTGAACATTGATTTTATTCTTAACTTTTCCCTCCTTGGGTAGGAGCTAAAAGGACCAACTGTGAGGACACATGGTTGACAATGACATTCTAAATGTACTTGTTATGAATTCCTTAGGTACAGAAAAAAAGCCTGCAATACATTTGCCTAAATCTCTATCATAATTATGAAACATTTCTAAATTTAAATTTCTGTGTACATATTTTTTACTTGCTCTTTATCTAAATAATTTTAACACCTAAAAACCAAACATATATATTTTCTTTTGTCATTAATGTTGTTTCTGAATAACCATATACAACTCTGTCTCAAAACCAATAAATTGGGTGGAGGTCACCATAGAGGTATGAGTAAGAAGCTGTAGTTTTGTGATTCCACAGAAAAGGTGGAAAAGGAATGTGAAAGTAGTCAGCAAGAATGTAGCCCTTTCCCTGAAGAGGCATCAGCAACAGAGTTTACAAAGGGAGGGGGATAAGGCCGCTAGGTCAGCAGTTAAGGGATATCACACTTCTCTCCGTCTGGCCTATGGGGAAGGAAAGTCCAAAATGGAATGTGTGCCTCTTTGGCTGGGACAGCAGCAAGTCCAGGAATGAGAAAAGTCAGCCACATACATCCTCTACCCTCATCACAGGGTCTGCCCATAGTGTCTGCCTGCAGGTATGAGGCCGTTCTTCTGAGCTCAAGATATGCAGGTATTGGGTAAGCTTTAAGATAATCCTGTCGAAAGAACAATTTAAATAGTTTTTCTTTATTATCTCATATGTTATATTATATACTGTATTTATATAATATGTACCAAAAAGTCCCTTAATTCAGACTTTGGGCTCTTACTCTAACACATATAATGCTCTTTAGGTAGGACTAATTGGTTTAAGTGTGGTAGCAATGGCCTCAAAATGGTAATGATCTTATGACAAATGTCAGACCAAAGAAATTCTCTACTATCCTTTAACCAACTGTATAGATCCTACTGCTATAACTATGGGCACTATGCATAACTGGCTGCACACATTGTGCATGTCTCTTTCTACATGCTGTTCATATAGGAATGCATTTCACCAGTGGAGGGCTGTTTCTGCCCAATAAATTACATTACTGTCTTAAAAACTAAACAGCATGAAAGTAAGAGTAAAAAAATTCCAGCAGCCAAATACTGATTGTATCAAAAAGTAGAGAAAAAAAATGAGACAAAACAAAAAGAGTGAACAGGAGGGGCATGAAAGGTGTCTAAGCTATAAAATGAAAACATAAATGAAGTAAAACATACTGACAAGTGAGGTGAAAAACTGAAGATGTTCCAGCAGAAAAGTTCTTGTAGAAAACCTCACCATTTCTGGCTACTTCTGCTATGATGTTAGCTACTTTTGCTGTGCAGGAAGATTGTGGCGTCAACAGACTCGCGAACACCTGAAGAACTCCACTTTTCTGGATTTTTTCACTTGTCTCCATATCTGAAAAACACATCACACAAAAATGACTTGTGCATCAAATTGGGGAAGAACAGAATGAAAAGCAGAAGGGGAGTCTTCTCAAAAGTAATTATGGAGGTCATTATTTCCCATATAAGAAGCCAGCTGTTATTTCAGTAACCATACTTATTCTATCTGATGTACTCATAGAACTTAATACTTTGCCATTTCTAATCAATTGTTCTTTATAAGGTGACTGCTATATAAGTATATACAGATAAATACTCATGCTTACATGGGGAAAATACTGGAGAGACTGGTAAAAAGACTAAAGGTCATAAATTGGGGTGCAGCAGATGAAGGCATTATATAAAAATCAAGGAATGACACTGCAAAGAGATATATTACTGGAAATGTTCAAGGAATGATGGGGAAAGTCCTTAGAATTTAGGGTACAGCTTAATGCAGTGTAGGAATCAGAACCTGGAGAAGAGGGAGAGCTAATATGATCTTGGTTCTAGACTTCTCTTGCACTCACTTAATTATCTTCTAAGTTACTCTGTTACTCAGTAGTTCCAGTATAGCCTCAGCAGAAGGGAAAAGGAAAAACACTGAGTTTCCTGTAGCTGGTGTCAGAGATTTGTGACAAAAGCTCTCCCCTTTCTGTACGGATAAGAGGAATTGTGCAGCTGCTCCCTGACAGGGTCCCACCTAACATTGCTGGCCAACAACTCCGTAACAAACTGAAAACCAACATGTGTTCAACTGTAGTTAAAGACAAGGTACTGGATGCCATGACATATTTTTCTAATGCTTTAAAAAATGGCTTGAGATGAATATTAGTGTGACATACAGTATGGCTAGCTGGCAGCTATCATTTTAGAAAGCAGCATGACTCCTTAAACCATTTATAAGGAAAGTTATTTGCATTCTTCAGAGTTTACTGTGGGATGCTCCAATTGATGACTTTTGCAAAGCGAAACAAGTCCATTTGAATGCAGTTGGTAACCACTCATTGGCTGTGCTTCACCTGTGAACTGATAACAACATACCACCCCCTCTCTCCTCTTCCTCCTCCCTTTCCCCACTCTCAGGGCTGCAACTGAATTTGATTTGTGGCAGCCCCAGGACCACTCAGCTGCCTCCAAGAGTGGGAGAGATCCACTCAGGCTGCCCCTGAACAGAAGCCAGCACAAGCCTCGCAGAGGTGACTCACATGGGTTTTGTGGCTCACACACAGTATGTACATGCTTCAGTGTCTGAGAGTTGGTTATGTCTACATGACAGAAAACAGACTGAAAAGTGAGAACTTCAAGTCTGGATTGCAGTTATGCCTCCCATTTCTGTATATAATTCCAATTTGGGATATTGGTGTTTGGCTAGGACCACTCAGCTGCAATATGTCAGTGATGACATATCATTACAAACAAATTAGGCATCAATAAAGATTAATCTCAACATCTCATGCATAATATAAATACTAATTATTATTAACTGTTTGCAATCTAGTTAACTGCAATTTTTCAAATACACTGAAAAAACCTCTCAAAGGATATAATGTAAAGGAGCTTATGGCTCATTTGGAAGCTTTTATAAACCCAGACATATAGCATGTACTCAGTAGCGATATTTTCCAATGGATATAGACACGCAAAATGAAAGTTTGAATTTAGAGAAAATCACAGCAGGACTAAAGACAGGTCCAAACATCTTAGATGCCTATTAAGGAAGAGCTTCTCTCTCCTTTAAGTTCAAAACTCAAAGTACAGAAATCAAAATGCAAAATGTGGATATGTGTGAACCTGTATTAGTAGGCAGGAGACATAAATGCATTTTCTGCTGTCACGCTGCTGAGATATACAGTATTCAGTCATATTTTTTTGGCCTGTAGTTTGACAGAGTCATTACTGTGCAAAGCATAAATTACATAAGTACAACTAAATATATCCTGCAAGAAGTGGGAAAATAAAATTAAGTGCTTCTCCGGGCAAGCTGCGTGCAGCAGATACACCCTGATTTATTTTATTAAGAAAAGCAAGTGAGTGCCAATAAAAGCACAGCCCTAACAGACCTCTCAGAAACTGGGAAATCAGCTGGGATCACACAGATGAAAACTGACCAATGACTTGTTCTTACTCTGAAGGGGTAGAGGAGGCACACCTGCATACACTCATCCCTTCAAACCAACATCCTAATGTTTCTTGTTAGCCAGTTGGGTATCAATGTCACACTTCTGCTAGTCATAAAAGAGGGAAGAGTAATTCATTCGACCTGTGGTGAGTGCAGAATATCCCTACCCTGGGTGAGTGCTCAAGCATCGTTATTTGGGGAAAAGCACATTATTCTGGCATCAGGCAGAAGAATTACTACTATCAGCCCACAGTGCTCTCTGAGGCATTTCTGCCAGGAATTGCCTTAGGTGTAAAAAATGCCACAGGGTGCTTCAGCTTGTCTACTCCAAGTCTAAGCAAGTACTGCTCTTCCTCTGCAGAACACATACAATTTACACTTGGTGTAATATACAAATTAATTCAGTTTCAAAATAGAGAGATGACAGCATGACACTAAATCTTTGCAAGTAGTTTATAGTAGATCCTCCATATAAGGCATCCTAAAAGAATGTGCCAGGAAAATTACTCTTCCATCCTCATGCACATTAGTCTGTTTTGTATCTGCAAAATAAATCAATTTTTTCCAGGGATTCTGTGTTCATCATATTAAAGTTCTAATAAAGAAGGTGAAAAAAAAAAGTGCTGAAATATACAAATTCATTTGTTAAGTCACATGTAACTAGCAGATATTTTTGTTATAGGAAACCAATCTTTCTGGAGTTTTGACATGCTTAAACAAGGAAGAGTATTGTTAAATATAGCATTTTTACTCAGTATTTTTTATATTCCTTCAAAGGAGGAAGACTTAAGAGGCAAATGATGCACAGGGCTGCCCTGCAAAGTCCAGATGAAGATCTTCAACCACCCTTCACCTGTCTGCAGAGAGTCAAGTGTATGCTCAGTTCAGGTACTAAGTGTTAAAATCCATGTCTGTAGAAGAGAAAACCAAGGTGGAGGTATTGAGGATGATTTCAGCACAGCTATAGGTATATAAGCACTGCTTATAGTGCCCAAGTGGGACAATTGCTTCACTTGCAAAACATAAGCCAACAGCCCAGTGTGTGACTCTCCTTTGTACTCAGCTTCATGTAACACGTGTCCTGTATAAATACATAAAACATACAGGGACATAGGAGCAGAAATGAAGGGAAGTGTGTATCCTGTTACTCTTTGGAGTGGACAATACACTGTCATGCTTACATAGCAGTATCTTCACTGTGATCTTTACTGTGATTGTAAAGACCACCAGTTGGTTTTGATTCTGCAGAACCTGAGACTGGGAGACCACACACACACCAATGCTGCCCAAATGCTGGTACCCCTACCACTGCCTGGCTCTAGGAGAAATAATGTAGGGTTTGCTGAGAGTTAGAAACTGCTAGTGGCTTTAGCACAGGCAACCCTCAAGTCTTGCCTTTATTTGTTCTTTTCAGACGCTGGAAAAAGCCCTCCTGGCTTCCTGTCTCTGTGTGTATGAACTAAAGAGGTATTATTTATTAAGGATATCAATCTTCTGCATGTTAGTTTCATTCTGGGCTTCCTAGTAAATTATTAGAGGCTAACTTATTTCAGTTGTCATCTTTTAAAATGCTATTGCAATTGTACTTACAGCATGTAAACCCAAAAAATTTCTGCAGGAGCAAGAAAGACGTAGGCAAATCCCTACTACATATTCTCCTCCTGTGCTTTCTATACTGGCTAAAAAGGAAATCACAGCCAACATTCCTTTAGCAGAATTGCATCCCCTTTGAAATCTATTAAATTTGTGTCTGAAAGAAACCTAGCAATCTAGATAGCCTGACATTAGGGTGCCACACTTCATAATCCTGCTGCTATCTGTGATAAATCTGTGATTTCAAATGCTTTCTTTTAAAGCCAGATTTTCAGTCTGCTTACACCAGCCCACCTCTAGAACTGTCACCTGTCTTAAAGCAAAGAAACTGTAGGGCTGTAACAATACTGCATTAAAAACAGCCCTTTTGCACACAGTCTATACAGCATAATTGGAAGGGAAAACCCTCTAAGGTTAAGCCTTCTGCTTTAGATGTCTCCTTGTATCACTAGGTATCAAGACAAAGGTATGTTAGATTACAGTGTCAAAATCTTATTAATGTCATAGCTGAGTGATTAAAATGTCAATATGCTTGCTTTTTGTGGTTTTTGCAGTGCCTGAAGTCAGAATAGTTAAGGGTGTGGGAAGGAAAATCTTTAATGCCACAGATCAGAGCTGGAAAGCTGAGCACCATGGCTATCAGACTGGTTAATTAAGTAGCAGAAATTATAACAAAAAAAAATCTAATATGTTTAGACATAATTAAACTCTACATTCTCTTCCCTCTCAGCTCTATTTCCTCTGAAATTTCACTTCCCTCTACTCACTCTTTTCTCCTCTCTGTATTATTTTGTACATGTTCAAGTGAAAGAAAAGGCAGAAAGGGGGAAGGGAAAGGCAAGGCATATCTATCAGCAGTGCCTTGTTAGCAGAAAGAAGTTATAGGCTCACCATTCCTGCTTCCTGTGAACAATGAGTCTAAGTTACTCTATTATTAGTAACCCAACAGTAGTGGGGGTTAGCACTGCAATAATTCCTGTGTTGTGGAGCTTCACACCACAGAATTATAAATAAACAGCTTTGTGAGGGTCCCCTTTATTAAGCAAACCATGTCTGCCATGTACTCTTTTGACAAATGCATATCTTTCTAGCTGCAAAGATGTTTTATAAACCTACTGAAACTACTGCAGAAAATTACCTTGACTTGATAATATTCCTCCTACATGTACTCTCCTCAGAATGAGAAAGATGAACACATGAATAAATAATGATGAACCACATATATCATGAAAGGAAACTTCCATCTGCTCTTGCAGGAGGCAGAAGGGAAGAGAATGAAGGGAACAAGGGATATCTTTCGAACTGGCACATGCTCCTAACCACCACAATAAGAAGGTTCATGTGACCAAGCATAAGCACTGATGCTCTCTCCATATACTGCCTCCCTCATGAAACATTGTCCCTCCCTCCACAGCCTCCTACTCTATTTTTCAAATCGCAAAATGAAGATTTTAGTCTGGCTACAAAAGCACAAAAAGTGAGTTGTAAAAAACCTCAGAAAAACAAACTATATGCTCTCATGAAACAAAGAATGCCCCATTAACAAGGATGTTTTCTTTAACAAACCTTAAACAAAGAGTCTGTTCTAATTATTATGAGTTATTTTTACAGGGGAAAAAAGAGTCCTTTAATAACAATAATTTATGGATAAAAATAACTGTATACATTTGATTTTTTTTGGCATGCTCCTCCACACATGAGGAAATCCCCAAAATCTGCTTGCTCATTTATCCTTCAAATTAGACACCTATGAGGCAAGGAGGGAGGATTCTTCCTTAGCTGTACAAATGTTTCCATCATGGTGTTTGCTCTGTTTTGTCTCTGTCAGCAGCTACAGGGCAACTTCAACTCCTATTTTTAATGAAGAAAGAGACAGTACACAGATGTTTGTAATTAAAATCTCAGTTCTAACAAGGAAGGAAGGACAGATGGAGAGACAGATTTATCAATCAACTAGCTGCATGAGTCCTGATGATTAAATTCTCCAAAAGCTACATCCAAAGTAGAAAAGTGAATTTCGGGATGAGATTCTACGTGCTGAATAGCCTGTTGCAGGTACCAAGAGAAGTAAAAAACACATGACATCTTTGCCTTCAATGATGAAAAATGCACACCAATACTTTCATGAATAGGACACAGCACAAGGCAGAATTTTAAAGTTAGGCAGCTTGGAAGCCCTGAGTTCCTGAACTGGATCCAGTTTAGAGCCCTGGCACATAGCTGGTGGCTTTGTTTATCTGAGCTGTTACCCCGCTCACCCTTTCTGACTCACCCTCTCCAGGATGTAACCACTTCAGTAGCAAGGCTGCTGAAAGAGTTTGATGTCAGTGCCTGAGCTGCCAAGTTTGTTGTTTGGCATCTTGGTACAAATGTCATACACTCTCATCTTTGTGTTTTGTATTCAGCCTGTGTGGACATTTTCCCCTGCCTCCTCTCTTACTTGTATTGACTGAACTCAGTACAGGTCCCAGGGTAAAGAGTATTCTCATGCTTTTGGTTTTCAAAATGTCTAACAAATGCTAGTCCTATAGAGTAAAATCCTTTTTCCAAATTTGATTTAGTTTATTAACATCAAATCAAATTTGAAAGCTGATCATTTTATATGCATGAAATGGAAATGTTTCATGTTTCTTTTAAGCAATCTCTTAAGAGTGCTCTTAAGTGAGCTGAAATGCCTGCTGTGAAATTCCACCTTCTGCTTATTGAAAGAGTACATCTGCACATAAAGGAATTTTTTAATCTACTGGTATTTTTAGTGAGCTGTGCTGTCAGAGTAGCTTGAAGAAAACCTGTTCTAAAAAAGATCATATTTTTAAGTTATAATGGACTGGGGTAAAGCTAAGAATGAAACTGCAGACCTGAAATTGTGAATTACATGATCCCTAAATATAATTTTTTTGGTAAAAAGTAGGCGTTTTCCTTTGCATTTTTGAAATGCAATACAGAAGCAAAAGAAAAGGCCTGCCTTTTGAAAATGCAATACAGAGACAATCTAAAAAAAAGATGTGTCAATTCTATTATCTGGAACTGCTATTCACTGATGCCTTCCGCAAAGAAAAAAAATGTAATTGTTAATCTTTATTTGGCACATTGTGTATTCAGTGAATAGCACTTGGAATTTAACACTTGGATAAACATTTAACTATCTGGCACTAACTAAATACATCACTATTAAGGGGAATTTATGTAAAATATAATCCCACTAAGCAGCAGTGATTACCATTCAGTATCATTAGGGTAAACCAGTTTACTGGGACATAGTCCAATAAAAAGCAGTCACCTTGATTTAGTATAGTTATACTGTAATAATATATTATATACAGCACTTAATGAGGAAACATTTCTGGATTATGTGTGTACAATATCATGACAAGGCAACAGCCCATGAGCTAAGATGCAACAATCATCCCTCTCCAGCAAAAAGAAGGAACACTTTATAACACAGTATTTGAGCCAAAACTCCCTCTTAAAAAATATTCATCAGGATCCCCAGTGTTTAGCAGGTCATTTGACTAGAAATCTTTGCAGGTAAGCTTAATGGCCTGTGATGGGCTTGACTGACTGGGCTGGCCCAATTCAGTTTGAACCTCTGGCTCTGTTGCAAGAGATGATCTGTGTCAGAGGCAGACTAGAGATTCTTGCTGGTCTGAGATGGGGGAGTTTTGGTTTGATTGCTTCCCTAGCAGCCACTCAGGTACCTGCGTTTAGCTTGGGTTTTTTTTTTCTGTCAAAATTTTTGTCTTTATATCTGTTTCTCCCTTCTATTTCTTTCCTTCCTCTAAAATAAAAATCTTACATTCCACTGTATTCCTTGCTACTCATCCGCTTAGTTTCATTTCTTTGTTTTTCATTTCTACTCCCTCTCCCTCCCTCACCTGCCCATTCCACTGAAGTCCAAAGATGCTGAATCAAGATTCAGTAGTGGCTAAACAGACACTACTTCATGTCTCCAATACGTAAAGAAAACAAGTCCTACAAGGTACTGTGGGTAGCTTAGTGCTACTGTTAATATTTTTGTAGTTTCCAAGCCAAATCAGGAATAATAATAATAAAGTCCTAAAATCTTTGTCATAGGCTAAGAATACCATCTTCCTAAAGAATATTTTAATCTCAGCAGATAACCATAAATTTCAGCAGACAGCTAGCAATGATGCTTTTAGTTTTTATCTTATTGGAGGAAGGGTGTTCTAGCTTCCATCTGCATATTACCCCTTCATGTATAACACCATAAATATCTGCTGCTTGTTTGGATGTCCAGGCTGAGACATTTACTTGTCAGGACCAACATGCAGGCCTATGTCTGCTAGGTCTGAGCATACATCCATGGGTGGCCTCCTTCTCCTTCCAAGATCACAGGTGGGAGACATCTAACAGGGATCGCTGGAGGGCACACCTGAGGAGGATCAAAAATCCTCCTGGAAGAGGGACTGCTGCTAAGAAGAAAGGGAGATGCTAAAGATCAAAGAGGAATAAGAACGCAAGGAAATGCTATTTGTCAGTGAACTTAATTCTCCTAGTTACCAGTTGTTTCAATAGGCCACTAATCCAATTAGTACCATTGCCTACCCCCTTGGTTGTGCTAAGCTCTCTTGATGTGCTTATGCACTGCCTTGTGTTGTCACAGCTTATGTGTTTGTAAAGTGTGTTAAAGCTGCAGGGATGCTGAAAGCTCTTTTTTTATTTATATGAAACAAGTGTGGCTGGAAGTTAGAGGGTCAGAATATTTATTGTTTTAAGCAAGCATTCACAATCAGGAGACCATTGGTTCGTTGGCCACAATCTGCATGAAATGACAGTCGCATCATTTTACTCTTATTCTGCTCAAACAGTTTCTCCAAAACAGATAAAGGTTAGTGTGCTGATGTTTAAGAATATTTTTGCTTGAGTAAGCGCTGAAATGTGGAGCCTTTTCTCCATGCTCCATTCCATGAAAGAGAATGAAGAAAGCTTTTGATGTCTAGCCAATGGGAAAAATGAAGTGATTTCAGTTGTTTGTGCCTTAGAATAACTCTTCTATGACAAAAAATTCTACAACCTAATTTTTTCTATGTTTGGGGCAGGAGGATAGGTATTTTCATGCAAAATGTGAGAGGGCTGTGGAAACAAAAGACAAAATGAATGTTTCTTATCCTCTGTGTACTAAAGAAGTACAAGGCTTCACTGAAATCAGATGCCACTTAGTGTTACCAGTTAAGCAGATAGCTGCCTACCTGACACTGCAGTGAATAAATAGGAGTATGAACAATCAAGGATGTCCAAAAACTAAAGAGATAAAAATAGGTGAAGCTCTATTTTTCTGTTACAAATCAAAGGCACTAATAGCATCAATAATACATTTTAACATTTCAGGGGTTTTTTTTAGCTGAGCTCTGATTTAAATTATAAAAGTCTAAATTCTCCAGTAGAGGAAGTTTTCCATCTTCTATGGCCAGTAAAGATCAGGAAAAGGAATATCAAGTATAGGAAGCATGAGAACTAACTAAATTCAACAACATATGGAAGCCATGGCTTTGAAGAACAGAATAAAATGAATTTCCAACTCAAATATAAACCTCTGTGTAAACATATGGTTGTGAGAACTGGAAACCCACCAAAATAATTAAAGAGAGAAACTAGATGCCTGCGAAAGCAGGTGCCCACCAAAGATTCAGGGCATTCGATGAAAAGTTTTAGCACTGAGGAAGGAATGTGAGAAATCTGCTGTCTCTGCAGATATCCAAGATTTTCTTAAGCACTCCAGATGCTATTATAAGCTGCTCTGGGATGCCATCAGATACATTTCAGAAAACCCACTGGTGACTTCCAAGAAAAAACCTGAACAAGAAGCTTTAGGTAGGAGGGATGAGCCCATGGTCCCTACACCATAACGCTGGAACAGTGGGAAGTGATGGCAAAGGCTTACTACAAGTTGCTCAGGGAATTTGTAACAATGTTATTTCTCTCTGCTACAGCACAGCCAGTATAGGCTAAACAAAGCATGGCTCCAGCATGCAGCCAAAATACCTTCTGGGGCAGAGCAAAATACTATTAAGAAACTGTGTGCATTGTGGGAAGAAAAATAACATGCTAAAGTAGTCTCTGAATAATGCTGACATTTCCCGTTTCAAGCATGAATTTAAGATTTTCATGTGTTATGTGAGGATTCCTTGAGTTACCAGGTATCAGCAAAGCTCAACAAGTAGAAAATAGGGCAGCTTAGCAGCCACATCTTTAAGGTAAAGTGCATTATTTCAATTTTTTCCAGTGTTTCTAAATCCTTTTCAAAACTGGGGCCTTGCCCACTCACTTAAGCTTAACCATTTTTACATACGAACATGTAAACTCGAACATGTAAACTCTTAGTTTCCTAAAAAGTATTTGTAAACAAATATTTCAAATACATGTGCCAGCCTTTGCACTTCAATTACATGTCAGACATTTTCACAGCCAGGTGCTGAAAGCTGGGATTAGTGGGCATTTTCAGCCTCTTACACTAAGCACAGCAGAGCCAAAAATACCATTCTCAGCAGATTTTTTAGATTTCTCATTTTCCAAACTGGGTTATTTATGTCTGCTATAACTTCTTGTATCTGAAACACAGCATGTCTGGACTAGCAGTAACTTCTTCTGTTGCTGTTACTGCAATAATTATGTCCCAGAGAGCCTGCTTTTTAAAAGAAAACCTCTATTTCCTTTTTGCTTTCTTTCTCTCTGGCAGTCCTTTCTTGTGGACCTTTATTTGGGAATCTTCAGATAAATGCACTTTTTTGATAGGCATAGTATTTATGAAATGGCTCTTAACAGGTCTAAATTTGTATATGTTGATTTAAAATGATGGGCAATATTGTTTCCTCTTGTAATTCCTTATACAAGACAATTAACCAATTATTCCCAAAATCCAATAGTAGTACATACCCATATTTTTCTTTGGGTGTGAGATACAAGATAAAGCAATTCTACTTCAGAATATGCTTCATTCCAGAAATATAAGCATAAGATCTTTCAAATTACTTTTCTTCAGTACATCTTACTCATTCTCTTGAGCAGGTTTGTGCCGTTTCTGACTGTTATGATAATTATACACTCCATGTCCCTGTAAACAGTCTGCTTCCAGATCAGCAAAATTATTCCTAGACAATAACACATCAATCCATGTCTGTATAGAATGAATTCAGATTCTATGGAGCAGACAATGGAGTAGCTTGTTTTAATGTATAGTTGCTAGAAGAAAACGCATGCAATACATGACTTTCACCTCTTCATTCAATCTGGTTTTTGCTCCTAATAATGCTTATGGATCATGTACCCCAGCCTTTCCTTAAAAATCTGAATTATGGGAAGTTTAGCAGAAGGTAAGCACTTGCAGATGGAGAAGGATCAAATATTTGTGTTTTTCTTTCAGAAGCAAGGTGGACAGAACCTCAGCTTATGCAGATGAGGGAGACCCACAGAGGTGAAAGGAGATCTTACACTACCTAATGTTACACAACCTAATGTTGCAGACTAATGTTACTGCAACCTTAGGGCTGCAAAGTCCCCAGATATTCCAGTCAACTTCACTGGGAATGCTGAAAGAACTCCACACAAAATGAGCTATGTCATTATTCTAAAGCATTTCTAATGCATGTTTATGTCTTATTCTTCTGTCATTGTTGCCTCTTTCATCTTAACCTCCTCAGTTTTCTCTAATGCCACAAGCTACACCATATATGATTGGCCTCAGACAGAAGTGCTGGTGAAAGACAAGAACTAAAGTATCTGCATGAATAGGAATATATATATTTCCAAACAATGTCTCCTAAGGAAACCATCTGTGCAGGATTTTCAGACCCAGAGCTCAGATATGAAGAGCTATGCAACTTTCTCCTAGACAAACTGTAGTTAAAACAATTTGAATTTGGCTTGCCAAATATTTACCAGCAGTTATCACACTCAGCTGAACACACGACTCACCCTCCTGTAGTACAGCGTATGTGTGTGCATGCACCTTAATTTGACTGGTGTGACAAATGGCAGAATAGCTCCTAAAGTCAGGCAGGAGGTATCATGTTCCAGGGCATTACACCTGTCTAGGATTATCAACAGATCAGCTTTGAGAAGGAGAGTGAAAAACAAAAGAAACACAGCAGATTACACAGAAAGAAATGAAAAGTTATAATATTCATCATAACTTTATCATCTCTCTATACAGTAGAATATATGAGAAGAAAGTATTGTTTTAACATAATGAAGATTTAAAGGATTATATGCAGAGTAAATGGAACTATAATTTTCACTGTATTTTTAGAGAGTAGGGAATTTAACTGACATTTCTGCAGCAGCCATGAGCTTATGCTGAATGCAGATAGCAATTAAAAGCAGTGTAATGGTCACTGGTCATGTGTACATGCAGCATGCAAAACTGAATTTGTCCTTTGCTGAAAATCTCAGTTTGGTGTAGTAACACTGGGTTTAACTACTGATTCTGCCTGGCAGTAGATGGGAGTAGGCTGCATGAGCATATTAGTAATGTACTAAATTTTATATAAGATAAAATAATATTTTTAATCTCCAAGTCTTAATGCAGTGAATAAAACTAACTTCTGTGATTTACAGTACTACCATGAACTCCCAACAAAATCATAGTCCTATAAAATTCTCTTAAACTATTCCTAGCATGGCTTTTTTCTCTCACATTAATATGATGATTTACTGAGCTATAATCTAAATGTATACTTCATTAATTTATCATACACATGGAAATATGCTAGAGAGCACAAAAAATACTGGCAAAGTATTATTTAAATTATCTCTGCATTACAATTAACAAGTACTTTAATATAAACAATTTTTCATTTCTAATTATTATTGTATCATCATTTTACACAGACACAAAGGTACAGTGTATCTCATAACTAGGTATCATAAATATGATAATATACCCTGTAACTAAAAATCCATCAGTCAAATCCATATTAAGATGTTAACTGGATGGATGAGAGCTATTAGAAAGTGTTTAGAAAGCTGATTCTGTATCTATTTGTTGAATCAATCTATTATATGCAATTTACCTCAGTTTCTTAAGTCTTTTGAATGTACTGCTCTTCTCATAAAGTTACCTCAAAGCCAGAAGTCTGTTCCCCACATCATCAGACAACCTTAAAAACTAAAGCCTGTTGTCCAAAGAAACTTGGCAAAACATAGGTATGGAAGTCTCCAATTCCCTTGAAACAGAATGGATATTCTAATTCCAAAATTACCAGCAAAGTGTTTAAAAAACCTGTCCTATCTGACCCATCTAATTCTCAGAGCATTATTCTAGTTGCCCTCAGTCTTGGGCAAATGTAAGTATGTGCAGAGAGATGTCATACAGCAGCTCAGCAGGGCTATATCCATGTTACTGACTCACACACAAAGAGCATGGGAAATTGTGGAGAGAATAAATTTTCTAAAACTACCCCAAAGGCAGAGGTCAAAATGCTAATAATCTATTTATCTGATCTGGCAGCTACAAATCTAGAAGAGGAAAGATTTTGGAAGGTAGAGCAAAGCCCTAGACTGAGACAGAAGAGAGTCATCTGGTTGCACAGAAGCATCAGTAAGTTTGATGTACGTCAGTACAATCATTTTGCATCTGCCAGATTTCTGCTGGGACACAGCTACATCACCTTCAAAGGGCAAAATAACAAACTCTGTTATTTACACAAGTAAGTTGTCACTTTTCATATGATCTTTTTAGTACTTATTGTTTAAGTATTAGACTTAAAAGTAGTGGAAATAAATCCAGTTGGAGGTTGGATTAAAGTACTGGATATACCTTATAAATAAATCCATAATAAAAGTGATTCAGCATCTTCAAAAAATGGTTGATCTAAACCCCAAAGATTTTATTACTTTCTGGCTGATATAGCCTTCTAAAATAATGAGAATTAAAACCAGACTACTATTAAATGCAGACACTGTTATAATCCATTTTTGACTTGATCTGGATGGTGCTTATATTCAGTTGTGAAAAACCTCATGAAGCATTTCACATCAACTAATCCAAAAGGCTTTGGTTTGTAGAATACCATCATGTGAAAAACCCCAAGACTTAGTAATAGTATGTACTTTTGAGTGCATTGATATTTCTAAATAACTAACTCTTTTTTAAGTAAAAAATTTTTAATCATGGCTTGTACCTATTCTGAAAAGTTTCTCAACCTGAAATTACTCACATTTTTTTCTTCTAGCACAATATGAAGCATTAAGAAAGTTAAACTCAGAAAAGTCTTATAAAACTGTTATCTTCATTTACCTTATCTTTCTGTCTACTAGCACTGGAATGCTAGTGGGGACAAGCATTCCAAAGTTTGTGGTGAAAATGATATCTTGTTCCATTCTGATGTTATTTTTACCATACTATATATCAAACTTGGGCCATCTTTGGATATCCAGCCTAGTTCTGCTAATTGAAACTCCTGGAATTAAGAAATCTGTGATCAGAAGTGTGAGGAGAAATGCATTGCAAATGGGAAACGATGCTCTTTAACCAGAATTAGCAAGCAGCTCCCTTATCGTTCTCCCCACCTCACCAGGCTTATTTTTCCATCTCTATTCTTCTGTTCTTGAATAATCAATTTAAAAAGTAATTGTGCTACTTCATCTTGGAAACAGGAACTGACTACAGCTGTTCCAAATATTCAGGTATTTACCTGTCACTGTGCTTGTTGCTACTGGAATGTTACAGACATTTGGATTAAAACCCCCCAAAATTCAATAGAGCCAATCTAACAGCCTACTGCTTGAGTCAGTCTTTCTGCCACATTTTAAATTGCTGATCTCATATGATTTAAAATTTGAAAGGCCCATACAACTTACTGTTTTGTGCCAGAGCTTGAAGCAGACAGTCCAAGCATCCCTCCAAGCTATCTGCTGTGCTGTCAGTGGATGTTATCTTCAGCTTTTTCAGGGCTTCACTTAAATTATCTGCTTGATAAACAAGAAAGAAAAAAGAAATCAGTGTCCTCATCAATTGGGTAACAACACTATAGTCTTGAATGTAAATAGTTAGTATAAAGTAACAGTTCCTGTATCAATGAAGAAGACATGTATGGTCTGTGTTCTGAGGACACAAAATCCAGGAGTCAAAGGTTGTAGATGAAATTAAACTTTTCAAATTTATATATATATTTATCATTTTGTATCTGAGAACAGGATGTCACAGCAGGTGCTTTATGAAATGCCACTGAACAGCAATTTATCCATCAGTATTTTCTCAGCCTTGCTGGGACAGAAAACCAGCAGCCATTTCTTTGCTTCTCCCTTTGTGTGTGGGAATAAAATAGAATGGAAATAAGCATATCTTAATCATCTTCATCAACAAAGGCAAAGTAATTGAAAATGCCAATTTCTGCGTGCTGTGTAGGCTTCCATCTTGACTATTCACAGAGGCCTAGTGGTAAGATTACAGCCTTTTAAGAATCATGCCATTTCCCACCACAATGTTACAAGCATCAATGTCAATATTAATTGTGTTAACTCTTTAAATCAACTCATCCATAAAACCAGATGCCGTCTTCTTGAAATAAGAAAGTTTTGCTGTGGATTTCAGGTAATTAACTCTTCCCTCTTTAAAAAAAAACCCACCACCACCCAAATGCAAATGACATTACATCATTCTCAAAAGACACCTATTTTGCCAGTAAAGGCTGGGCTAGTACCATCGTTACCATTTTGAGGATTCTGTCTACTCATGAGCAAGGTTTAAGTGCTGGCAGCTGCAGCCTGAGGCTCTGGTAAGCCCACTGATGACTAACCTCACCCTGAATGGACTATTCTTCTAAAAACGAGTGCTGATTCAGTTTCCATGCCAACTCTGACAGTAAGCAGAAAGTGTTACTCAAAACAAATAATGTTAAATAGTGTCTCACTGTGTTTTGTTCCCAGTGGCTCATCAAAGAGCCTTGACTCAAGCCCAACACAGCCATAGGTGCAGTTCCTTTTCAGTGCATCACTGGTATCTTCTGAGCCTGACTGGCAGCCAGTGCTGCCTTAGAGCTTCACACCAGCGTGGGAAGCCTCCTTCATAGGTGAGCTGGCACCTGCTGTGCTCTGCCTCCTCCTCACTTGCCTACATAGGGGATGGTGCAAAGGAAAGGAGTGGGGACATAACAGGCCTCCATCCCATGAAGAGGAGAATCTCACTCCTGGAGCTGCTTTGCTTCTCAGCCAAAGCTGTGGCTTTTGTTCCACCTCCAGTTTTCATTAGCATATGCTTTTGTAGTTCAATATCCCATACACATAAAGGTAAGATACTTAATTTTTGAACTGCTCAGTATTTATATATGAAATTGCTTATGTTTCTATGATCAGGCAGTTATTTTCTCTATTCAGTAATGAACATGTTCTTAGCAAAACTATACCCAGCAGTGTCAGTAGACCTAAATGCAGACAGCCAGCAGGGTGCTGGCAACTCTGCAAAAGCCTTTTGGGCAGTCACACTTGGTTGTGGCTCCTCGAGATCTTAAAAAGCTTGCTCCCTACTACCTCCTCACTATGCTGAACTGCCAACCTTCTGGAACAAGCTATCAGGGAAAAAACCTCTAAATTTTATTCCCCCTCATACTCACATTACTCTCTAGCAGGCTTACTGCAGCACTTTTCTTGAATCACATTTAGCCAACATAAAGTTGAATGTGCACTGCAAAGTCTCATTGCTTAAATACATTATTCAGGAGGTACCACTGGAATTTGTCAAAAGACACAGGTGTAGGGTACTCAGTAACCAGCCCCAGTACTACAGTTAACATTGTGCATTCCACCTCCTCTTATCCCTTCTTCACCTGCCTCCTTCTCATATTCTTCTCACTTTTCTGCTAATACAGCACTAATTCTCTTCCCTCCTTACAGGCATCTCATCTCCTTGTATATTCACACACTCAACTTTGAAGCTATAGCAACATTTACAGTAAGAAGACTCAATCTACTATATATATAAAAAGCAAGGGTTCCTATAATCTGGGGAAGAAGAAAATGCAAAGATAAGAAATTCACTGTCACACCAGGTTTTGCAGACTGTGAACAGAGGCTATTGTCAGAGAGCACACCCAAACTTTTTTCTCTCTTGCAGCCTCTTCTACTTCACTTGTGCTCAATAAATCACAAGATCCCACTTACTATTTCATTTTTCTGTGCAGAGATGAGTGCTTTATATCAAATACTTGTTATTTCTTTCACTCCATGTCACATAAGAACCTGCAATAGAGTTAGGAAAGTCTCCCCAGTCTATTTTCCTACCTCCTCTTTCTGCTCAGTGCCATGTGAAGTTTTTCTTGGGAAACTCCACTATTCTAGTACTACACAATTACAGATGATATGCAAAATTATGCATTTTGGGCAAAATTGTTCCACCGTGAGTATCCAAATATTTCATTCCCTAGGACAAACAACTCAATTTTTCAGGGTACCAAGCACGTGCACATCCTACTGACATACATGGACATTTAACTGCAACTTTAGATGCACTTCAACTATCAATGGGCACTTGTGGCAATGGTACATATGTGGCCATACTACTTTTAAAATATGAAACTATGTTGCACTGTGTGCCAAACTGCCATTCCACTAGGTATACCTGGATGCTGTATTTTTAAAATAGCATAACAGTAGAGATTGATTTAGAAACCATATGCATAAAACGTGCTTCTAAAATAAATTACAATAATCCTTGATTTTCTAATAAGCCTACAACTCTAAACTTCTTGCAGCTTGATATGTAATCGCTCTGTGCTAAAAAAGAAAACATAATGGGAATACTGTAGAAACAACAGATCTCTTGACACAATGTCAGAAGGCCAAAAGCACAGAGGGAAGAAACCATCCTTCAAGAAAGAACTTATTTTCTCACTTTGTTTTTTTCTGTCCTAGTCCGTGTCCTGAGTTGATATCTTAGAAGAGACAGTTACTTTTGAAACCCAAGAATCTTGGACATGTGCAAATACATCTTCAGCAGATTCAGAGGTTTGCTTATCTTTTTAATCTTTTTTTCTTTCATAGTCCTGAAAAGAGCAAACCCTTATAGTCTGAGATGACACTGACAGGGATATTCAGAGAGAAGTGCTGTAGTGTTTCAGAGGGCTCTCACCATATAATCACACAAGGCTTCCCAACTCCTGCTGTTTCACATTTGCCCTAAACCCATCATCTAGGGAAGAAGCTGCAAACGCTTCTCTTTCAAGTACAAAACCCCTGTTGTTTTCTTGTGATCATCTCCTGCTTACTTTTGTGTCTCTTCCTCTCCATCTATAGAAGCTGTTTCCAGTAGGCTTGTTGCTGCACAGGCTGATCAGATTCTCAGCAATAAAACCCCATTGAATAAAAGCAATATAAGGAATTTTTTGGCTGACTATCAGAGAAATGTGAATAGGTACATTTTGTCAACACGCAAGTCATGTGAAAGCTCCCATTAGTTAGAAAGTTCTAAGGGGACAAGATTACAATGTTTAAGGTAAAAATTGGCTAGTAATGTCCCTATGGGACAGCTGGTCAGCAATGTGGTATCATGTTATGTATTTGTGAGCCATCAAGTCAGAAGTTCAACAAAAGAGTCAACTATTTTGTTGATGACCCTAAGCACAGGGAGTCTCTCATACTTACATCTGGCTTACTGTATTGCTTTCAGAAAAATTAGTTATTTTATCTGAACAAAAAGCTCTGAATCCCACAGACTTTAATCCTACATATCCTAATGTTACAAACTGGTAAATTAGGAAGTAGAGTCTGCCAAGAGCTGTCACACCTGTCTGGCCCATTCCACCTACAGTTGCATTTTGTTTTCACCAATAACTACTCCTGCACACTCATAAAAAATTAGGCAGTTCAAATACTTTGATTGCTCACATTGCTTTTTGGTAGCACAGTATTACTACTACCTCTTGCAACCCTTTGCTATCTCTTGTGCAGGCATTTTTATGGAGAAAAGTAGTCAGAAACTAACATTAGTGAATGTTTTAATACTCCATTTTATTTCACTGTACTCTTTTTTTCTGAGAGCTTTTCTGTGACTCATTCCCATTTGCAGTTACTGATTTGTTTTATACAGAAGAACTGCTTTTTCATCTAATAAAAAATTGGTAGTTGATCAGCTTTGTTTAGGGTCAGGACCATGGGAGTGGTGGTTAGACTGCAAAAAGTTTTGGTATCCAGAA
Organism: Rhipidura dahli; assembly: GCA_013399225.1. NCBI lineage: Eukaryota > Metazoa > Chordata > Aves > Passeriformes > Rhipiduridae > Rhipidura > Rhipidura dahli. Next base: position 198,412 of record VXAC01002401.1, read on the forward strand.
CAAGGTACCCAATAGTCTTTCTAGTAATGTGGCTTCTGAGGGTAAGAACCAATTTGCCAATTTTGCTCTGAGTCCGCAGCATCTTCACCCAAATCACAGGAAAAGCCCTATTTCCAAGAGTGATGTTAATGAAATATTTAGAATGTCTTAGCTGAGTACTTAGATGGTCAGCTATTGTCTAGACTGTTTTGTTTTTCATATAACATTTTTCCAGTATAGATATTTCCTCTACAAAACTAAGACTTTGAACATGTCATTAACATTGTGTCTTTTGATTGACACTTTGTTGACTGTTGTTATTAAAGAGACTATCACATTACACATGAAACTTAACAGATAAGGAATTCAAAATTAATAGATAATGAAATGCGACATACTGAAACACGCTGATCAGATAAAAAAAGAAGTTTGAGCAGTTCTGCTATTGCAGGGATGGTGGCTGTATTAACATCTGAGCCTTTTGAGTCTGTTCCACTGCCTCTCAGGAAGCAATGAGACATCAAATTGAGCAGAAGGAATGCTGCCATTTTATGGGTCTCCTTGTGTTATAATTGCATACATGTCTTTAAAATGTAGGTTTGTACATGCACATGGGCTAGACTGCAGAAACTACTTCATTTCTTGTACAGACTTGAACTTACTAGAATTTCAGATCAAATTAACCCATAGGGGCAATCCACGCCAGGCTCACCACAGCTGTTTTTGACGAAAAGTCTATTTCTGAGGTGATATTATTTGAGAACCTGACACAAAGATCAGACACATAATCCTTTTGGGTGAGATTTATATATTTGGCCTGAATTACATTTTGCAGCAGAAAGCCCAGCAACTGGTGAGATCTGTAGCACAACTTTGGTCTGTAATGACCCCAGATGCTACTTCTCCAAAGAAAACAGAAGATTGGCACAAAATTATGAGAGCACTTTAGCTCCCAGGACACGGAATAAGCTGGCAGAAATGTACAGGTCCCTTTTGAACCTATATAAACTGAGACACTTCCCGTTGGATATACTTTCAGAAGACACCTACTCCCATACAAATGTTCACATTGACATGCAAAATACGCCAAATACAGAGTTTATTGAGGACAGAAGTATCTTGTTCTTATGTTTAGCCCATTGCCCAAAAATACTCCATCCCCTCCTGTCTTTTTAGCAGCTGCCCTCAAGTGCTCCCAAGTGTACAAGTTTTCTGTCAAACCACCCAAATCCATCATTAGAGACAACTCTTTGTTCCTAACCCATCCAGGAAATTTTTAAACCTGGTATCAAATCAGGAGGTACCTATATGCTGTCAGAGGGCAGCAGTGAAGAATTAGTTTTTGATTAGTACTGCCAGAAGATCTGGAACAGACAGACAAGGCTGACATCTTAATCAGGAAAGAACTTTTTTTAAAAAACAGAGGCCTGTTTCAGTCCTACCATGTTCACTGAAGCAGGTTAATGCTTTTTTCCCAACAAATTTTCTAGTTCCAGGGATAAAATGATGGATCATTAACTGCAGGGCTCCTGCTGCAACCTGTTTTTTACGTAGGTACACTTGCTCTACTTTTCTAGCATAGTAACTAATTTTAATGAGAGCGTCTATTTTTGACAGCAGTTCAGCTGCTTCATTCTTAAACACTTTCTGAATCTTAGATATAGGCCATCTGGTCTTAGAAACTTGTTACTCTTTCATTTATCCACTTGCTTCTGCATCTGTTCTTCTGACATGGGGCTTCATTCTTATTACCTGAAAATACTGACACATGATGACTCACTGCCACCTGAGCACTAAGCTACCTAATTAGTTTTGGTAATTATCAGGTCAGTCTATACACACAAACAGCTACTTAGTCATTCTGTATTCAAAATCAGGATAGAAACCTAAACAAAGTGGCATCGGCCAGCAGTTGGTACACTTGGAATCTCTTACCAATGCAGAATTTTCTGTTTGCTTTTTTATCCCCCCCCTTGGAGGACATTTGATATCTTTGAAACTAATTTCATTTATTATTTTTACTGTAGTCACAGATAAACAATAGATTCTAATACAAAAACATTTACACTATGGCAAGGTATATGGATCTGTAGCTGCTGTAATTGGTTTCTGCACATTAATGATCCTCTGTTACTTAAATCATGACTTGCAAAGGGTAGACTGCAACAATGACATTTCAGAAGATTTTGCAGAACCTTCAAGAAGATTTTCTTCTCTTTCCTAGGAAAATGTGGTATAGACTTAGGTATCTTTATATTTCATAATTAAACACTGCAGATCTGGAATTATCTTAATGTATAAAGAAACCAATCAAAATTCAGTGAAATCAACATAACTTCACTGCTTTACAAAAAGTCCTAACAGATTTTGCTTAAAACCAGCCGTAGAAGAATGAAATAGATTTTTTTTTCATTTAACAGAAAATTGCTTGATAAAGGGAATCTGTAGTGGATAAATTTCATTTAAAATTAGCTAATGATAGAAAAAGGAATAATTTCAAATAATTTGGTTCTCAGTTTAAGGAAAGACCTTTTCTGGTACTCTATTACTAGCAGTAGTTGAAAAACCCATCAACATGGCTACCAATTTGTAAAGAATTACAATTTAACTGACAAGACTGCATTTGTATTTGCACATTGTATTTTTGTATAGCTTTTTTTCCCCAGACGCCTGATCTTCACTGAGTCATATTACCAAAATGGTTTTAAACAACACACAGAGTTCCAGAATTAAATCAAACCACATATATTTCACCATGTGAAATATTTACCACACAATACAGTGCATGCCAGGATGTACGCATGAAGAATACTGTTTTATCCAAGGGACACCTCTCTCTTTCAGGACAAATGTTCTGTCAAAGAACAGCCGAATGTCTTCTCATTACCTTCTTGGCAAGTGGTTCTCCTTTTATTTACCAGATACTACTAAAAAATGCAGGATTGCTTCCTTTCTCACAGGCAATTATAAAGTTACTATCATTACATTGTGTCATCATGCTTCAAAGATATGAATGTGCTTGCTTTCAGAAAGTATTTATAAAGTACGAGGGAAGCAATGCACTGTGTAAGTGAATGGCAGAACTGAAAGTTTAGGGTTAAAAGTATCTGTGTGGGAAGTAGGGCTTCCAGCATGAGATTTTCAGGTTCCAGAATTACTGCACACTCTGGATTCTTTAGGGGTTGTCAGATGCAGGCAGAGATGACACTCAGCACTTCTGTAAAGCAGACCACAACACATCATGGGCAGGTATAAAGAAAGCGTCAGGTATCGCATAGGGCAGAAGGGAATCCAGTTCTTTGTGGGAACATTCAACTGTAAATGCTCCTCTTTACATGCCCACCCTGCTTAGTTTATGACATGGCTTCAAAGTACTGCAACTTAAAAGGCAAGAGAAGGTCTCCTCCACCAGATTATTCCAGATTATTGCCAACCCTATGCACAGAATGAAAAAAATTTAGTGGGGGAAAACCAACAGGACCAAAATGACTGCTGTTACTTCACACAGTAGTCCAAACTTGTTTCTTGCTCATGCTAAAATAAAAACTCATCAAGCAAATTAGAATGGACAGCCTAAAGCAGACACTTGCAATAGAATATAGTTCTTCCTGAAGAGTCAGTAAATGACTGAAACAGGATCTTGGAAAAACCAGAGAAACCCTAATACAAATCAAATCTATCATTCCCTACAATGCTCTATTACATACAACCATATGGAGCAGTACAGAAGGGACAAGCTGCATGTCTGCATGTGTCTATGCACACACACACACACACACGCAGCTAACAGGACTTGCATCTCTCCACTGGCTCTTTTTGATTTATTTTATTTTGATTTATTTTATTATGTTCTTTTGTCTCCTCTTCCTTTTCTGCTCTTCCATATTATTTCTGCCTGAAGCACTTTTAATCTAGCAAGCAAGAGTCAGTCAAGTCAAGACAGCAATAACAGAGAACAGGTGCTAGAAAACAAACAGAAGAAAATCAAACTAGAGAAACAGCACAGTCTAGAAACAGCAGATTTAAAACTAAATGTATCGAGCTTTTTCAGCTTTATCTTTTCTTTGAGATGATCTTTGCCTACACTTCTGTGTCTAACCTTTTCTGACTGTACCTACTCTTAAAAGCCTTGATCCTAATGTGACCCAAGTTAGCTGACTACAAATGCCAATCTAGACATTGCACAAACAGGTAAGAGGAAAACATTTTCCTACAGAGATTTTTAATTTTTTATGAAAATTATTTCCATTACTGCATTAGAACATTGATTTCTTTGGCTGCATAATTTAATGAGGCTGCCAATTCTCCGTACTTTTTCCAAGTTCTATACAAAATATGGCTTATTAAGCAACAAAATAACACATATGTAATACTAGAAGTTTGTCTGAGCAGACATTTGTAGGATGTTATAAGGTGGGACAACAATTTAAACTTGAAGTATACATTCCTAATCAAGCTAACAAGCTTACTCTACTGTTAGCTTTTTTGAGAAAAAAGTTAAAATTACTTTTTCTTCTTACTGAGCCTAAAAATAAAAAGAAATACATAAATAAATAAATTAAAATCAGGCAATACAGAGCTGAGGATACAAAGTTCCAGGATTGAGAAAAATTCTCTTTGACTTCAGCAAGCTCTGGTTCTGGTCTTTGGCCTACCCTCTGCAAGAAAGTGCACATCGACTGTACAATACGAGTACACAGTGCAATATCTGTAATAACTATACCTATGATATCAGCTTGAGTTTCTGAACAAATACAGGATTTGATTCTGTATAAAGCCCTCAGGCACATCTTTCACCAGCAACAGTGAGAATTTTGTCTGGGTGAGATACGCAGGCTCAAACATGGTACTGCTAGCTCTAATTGTATGTCACATCAGTGTTCTTCTGTCAGATTATAACAGATTATAACATTTCATAACAGTATTTCTGTTATGAAATACTAATCTCCGACTACACAGCACTCTTCTAGCTACCATGAGCTCCCTGAAAACCTTAAATATGGAAACAAAGCACCTGAAAGGAATAGGGTGAACCGTGAGCCCACAGATTTTGTTTCTTTTCTTTTAAGCTGTCTGGTTTGAAGGTCATAGAATCATGGGCTCATTAAGGCTGAAGAAGACTTCCAAGATCATCGACTCCACGCTTTGACTGAACACCACCATGCCCACTAAAACATACTGAAAAGTGCCACATCCACCCATTTTCTGAACCCTTCCAGGGATGGTGACTTTACCACTTCTCTGGGAAGCCTCTTCTTGCTTTCAGTGAAGAAATTTTTCCTAATATTCAACCTGAGCCTCCTCAGCACAACTTGAGGCCATTTCCTCTTGTCCCAGTTACCTGGGAGAAGAGGGCAACCCCCACCTTTGCTACAGTCTCCTTTCAGGGAATTGTAGACAATGATATGGTCCCCTCTTACCATTCTTTTCTCCAGGCTGAACAACCTCAGGTCCCTCAGCTGCTCCCTGTAGAACTGTCATCCTGTGATTTACTTGAGACAATTGAGATCCTCAGTTTTCAGGTATTTCTTACTGACAATAAATAAATCCATGGTGATGCCAGAAAAAGAGAAGTCACATAAATTCACATGGTCTAAATACATTTACCAGAATCCTTAAATGGAAATCTGACATCATTACTATCAGCAGTTACTGATATCAGAAATCAAGCCTCTTTTAATACTTAGCTGTTTTTTGTTCTTTTTTATAAAATATATTCTTTAAGTCTATTTATTAGTAAGCCTGCTTCTAAGTTCTGCTTTTAATATGATCACAAACTGTGTATATAAAAACACCTTTCTGAAATTCACTAAAAAGTTGTGATACCTAAATTACCATACATCTCATAACTCTTTTCTTATCTACCTTACAGAAATGACAACCTCTGAAGCAGTCTTCATCTGTGCATTAAGGGAAGGTATATGTGCAATTTTGCGTAGTAGGAAAGTACATCAAGCTTTCTGACACATCCTCTACAAGCATTTCAAAAATAGTAAGTTAAGAAACAAAATCTCAGCCCTTGTCCTGCTGGCTGTTAATAAAATTCCATCTGGTCATTTAGGAGCTGTGCCAACATTACCACACAAAGAGCTTTTAAGCTGTTTGAATGTTCAAGAGTCATGTAACAGCTTTTTTATTTACCTTTTTTTTTGTCAAATATGCACCTAATAGTATACAGATGGCTAGGTTCTAACAAGTTTACTTGTATGCAATCTTGAAACTAACCTTGAAAGTAAACTGCTGAGGTTTTGCTTTGGGGTGTTGCTTGGGTTATACATTTAGGATTGTTCAGTCTACTGCTGCTCCAAGCTCCTTATTAGGCAAACACAAAGCAAAAGTGAAACTTGGTGCCTGATTTTTCTAAAACTGCAAACATAGTAAGAATCTGCTCAGCCTGCTGAGAGCCAACAGAATGGGAGTAGGGGACAGGGAGCTGAAGTCTCAGTAGACAGTAAGTTAAAGAAATGTTCACTCACAAAAATCTTCACAGGGAAAGAAATCCCAAGAACCACTCTGGGCAATGAGAGAGACTTCAGCAGCAGATGGAGACTATTCTCAGTGTATATTATCTGTGTATCTTTTAGTGCCAAAATCAGTTCTAGATTTATTCTCTTGACATTGTGATAAAAGATGTGTATTTAATACAGAAAAAAGAAATTCCACACTGTAATTTATATTCAAATTTGTATTGGAAAACCAAAACTGGTATGCAAAAAAAAAACCCCACTCATCCCCCATTTAAAAAAAAAAAACATCTGAGTGACCTGATTTAGCTTCAAAGATTGTCACAGGAGGCTCTATCAGGTGATGTCCCCATTTTTTGTGCGAAGCTATTACCATGTGATGAGCTTGTGTAAATCATAAACACATAACACTGAATCTGCTTGGCCTGGTCTGTTGTCTTCATCATTGTAATAGCCAAACTATCAGGGAGGATTCAAAATGTTGCAAGACTCGTAGGGGTAATGTTGGTCATTCCCTTCTGCATCATGCTGACCCAAAAGGGACAGGTGAAACAACACTGAGTGGTCCACCAGGCTGTCAGCTCGAGGATCAGTTGTCTGGGATGTGAGAAGTGCACACTCAGACAAGAATGTCACTTCAGTCACAAAAAGTGGTTTAGCAACGCTCGTTCCTCACTCCTATCCCTCAACATCTTTTAACTGAATCAAGTATAAACTCTGTAAGTTAAGGGAATCAATTTGTATCTTAAATCTCTGTAGGATAAGCACTCAGTATACATGTATGGGTCCAATTCTGTCAGTATTTAATGATGGGTAACTGAGTAGTCTTATACATCTGCATGAACTCTAAGGTCCTGACATACAGTAACATAATAAAGGGAATAAACCTGTAAAGATACAGAGTATTTTTACTGGTGTTTTAATTAATTTGTGGGCAACTCAACCAAATGAAGTTTTGGAAAGGATCTGAGTAGAAAGATCTTGGCTTTGACATTCTTTTTCAGTTCTTTACTCTGGACTTAATGAAAACTAGCTACTCCAATCTTCAAAGCTATAACATATATGATTAGAACCCAAGGAGCAGTCTACTACAGAAAATAAAATGGGTCTGAGCAGTGGAAAATAGAGACTAATCTAGGAAAAGCTGTGAAGATTTAAGGAAAGGCTATTGTAGATCTAAGAACATAACAATGTTTTACATATATTCAGTGTGAAATATTTTTGGTTTTTTTAATGCTATATTTTAAAGGTATCTTGGTACATTAAATGAAGATGTAATTGAAATACATAATTTATGGAATCTCTTTTGTACTCCTGGTCTGGAATATTACATTTTTATCAGGTAATAACTTGAATTTCCCTTTCCTTTTCCAGGCAAAGAAATTGTCTTGTTTGTTGGATCTTCAAGCAGCTCATTTTAAATTCAAAGTTGATCAGAGCACTCTAGCAAGCCATTTTCTCCCAGTCCAGCTATCAACTTGAGTTTCTTTGTGGCAGCTGCTACCACAGTGTCTGGTGCTGAGAGAGTCCCCTTTGCATGTCAGCTCTGAGAGAAACCTTTCCGACGTTCGACACAGAACAGATACCAGATACTGAAAGCTTGAGGGCTCACACAACACAGTTCAATGAAACCTCAGCAAGGAAAGTAAGTATTAACCCTGATACAATTATAAAGGTAATTTTGTTTAACACAGAAATATAAGTATAAAACAAAATTTAAAAGGTAGCAATTAAATTAGCTTAGCGCTTCCTAATTAAAAAGACATAAGGCATTCTGTTATGCAACAACACTCATTCAAGTTGCATTTTCCTTCTTGACAAGATGCGTACCCTAAACCAGCTGATCTACTACACCCATCCCTGAAGCTATCTTTTTATGGAAACATAGTTTTTCCCCCAGTTCTCTATCGCAGCAGAAGGCTGAATTGCAGCCTCTGCATCTTGTCAGACTGGGGGACTTCACAATGATGTTCCAAAGGGTACACATGCTTTAGATATGAAGTCTTAATAGCTGTTTATGTTGGTCTCAGAGGACTTCAAAATTTGTGTTTAATTTGGTTTTATTTTTCTCCAAAATTACCCAAAAAATCCCTACTTTTAATTACAAACTGCATGATATTACAAACCTACTTTTAATTACAAACATACATGAAAACTTTTAGCCCTGAAAATACACTGAATCTGATGAGTGTGTACAAATAAGTTCCTAATGGAAGTGACCTGCCATTTGTGCTATTGTTAGGTTTTTAGTGAAAGTTTCTTAGAAACAGGTTGCCTGCAAATCTAATAAGTGCCTCTAAACCCTTTTATTTACAAATGGCTTACAATTAAACACTCATATGGTTGTAAGTACTTGTTTGCCTGCATTATCCTGCCTAATGTTACTTCCGTTAAAGCATTTTTGTCCCAAGGAGGAAAGAGAGGGAAAGACTATCAAATAAAAATGCACTTTTCCACCTGAACACACCACTGTTAAAACCTGTAATTGAAAAATTCCCTTTGACCACAGAAGGGCCAATAGATGTGTGACAGTCTCCTCATGCCTTGGAGAAAAAGGCTTTTAATATTCTCTAATGTTGATGAAGGATACAAAGGAAATTAAGTCAGTTTTGGAAAGCCCTGCTTCTTGGCTGCTGAAATGCCACTATTCCTGCAATTTAGCAGTTCAGAAAAAATTACTAAAATGGCACCAAATCAACAATATGCACTTTGTAGGCAGATTGTGGTGCCCACATATCACAAATTGAAGGCTACATTGTCAGCATCATTCATCTATAAGCTTTTAGGGCCAAAATGTACTCTAGAGATTATAGTTTGCTTTTATAGATATCATGTATGGCTTTAAACCTGATATTACTAAGATTAACAGACATCTGCAGTTAATCCTAGAGATAAACAGTTGCCTATTAATGCAGTTATTTATTTTCACCTAGGAATGCATAAGGTGTAGAGCATCGATAAAAACACTACAGTGATAGGATCAGCTCAGATCCTCTCTAAAGGAAAAGGATTCAACTGAGTCTTCACGTAAGACTGACATAAAAGCAGAATCAGATAGCAAAATTAAAATAGTGCACAAACTGCTCAATATAACCCTATTTTAAATTAAGATTTCCACAAAACCCACTAGTATTCTGCATAACTGCTGTAGTTACAAATGATCATTAATCTCTGCACAGCCTTTAAGAGCTTTATTTAGTAAAATTCACAAGAGTGACAATGCAGTAAACACGATACTGATGTTCTGAGGCATCACATTACAGTACATGGGCACAGCTGGGTAAACCACAATCTGAATGTTACAGTCCTCAAGTATTACTTCAAATCACTATAATGAACATTTGAATGAGTAAGATGATGCAATAGGTATCCACTGAAAATATGGTTTTGAAGAGAGAAAATCTGACAGCGCAAATCAGGGGGGTAAATCTCCAAAAGAAAAGGCTACTTTCTATGCCTTAAATCTCAGGACTCTTAATTAAACTATTAATCCCCCATTCAATCAACTGTGTTTGGGCAACATCCCAAAACCAAGTGAAATGCTCCCAAGAGACACATATCTACAGGAAGCTCAATAAAAAAGGCAAGTTTTTCTCTTCAAAAAGAACTACATCTTTTAAAGACAAAAGATTTCTGCAAAACACCACTTGCTACATTAAATTGCAAGTCATTTGCTTCCCCCACAAGCAGGATCTGACCGTGTGCAAAGTGGAGGAGTGCTTTGCTTTCACCACTTAATAACCATCTCTTAGACTATGTAAGGAGTCACACTGACAGAAACTGAAAGGGCTCAGGTTCTGCACACAGTGTGCAGGTCTGATGGATGAAGGGCAGATGGGAAGTACAAACAAGTCCTTGGGATACATTTCACAAGGGTTGCAAGGATCTGTGTCAACTCGACACAGTTGCACATGCTGTGCCCCCAAATCAAGAATGCCCACTGTACTCTCAGAGACATTTCTCCCTCTGATGACCATGAACACCTTGACTGATCCTTAAAACACAGGGGAGGAAACAAATCAGCTTTATATGCAGAGATGACTGTAGGAAGCCTACCTCCCATGGACTCATTCACCAGACACCAGATTCTGGAGAAATAGAACCTTTTTTTCCTTTTAAATTCCACATGCATTTAGCTTAAGCTCAAATCCAGAACTCTCAGTTCTCTCAGGCAGCTTAGTAACCAAATTCATATATTAGTCTTATCGGTATCTCTGAGGGTATGACTCTTCCAGGCCTTGCTTCAAATGTGCCCTGTACACACAGGCAACAAAGGAATATTTGGGAGAAAAAACCTAACGCAAAATACATGGCAAAAATGTGAAACTGCCTTTTGCACATTATGTGAACATGAAAACAAACCAAGTGCTATTCTCTACCTGAAAGGATTTAAACAAAATTTCTCCAAAATGTACTCAAATTGGATTTTTGTATTTTTCAAGTGAGGACTAAAACACTTCTTACATCTTCTGTTGAGATATATTTCATATTGGATGGGGCTTGAGCAACCTGTTTGAGTGAAAAGTATCCCTGCCCATAGCAGAGGGCTTGGAACTAGACGACCTTTGGTGCCCCTTCCAACCCAGCCAATTCTATAATTCTATATTAAACAGTCATTGCATAAAACCAATGAGTAGTCACAGGAAAAAGTGCTGGAACGAAAACCCTTCACCTTTTAAAAAATATGCCTTAACTAACAGGCTATGAACACATACCACTATTAGGTCTTATATCCTGGTTGGTTTGAGAGTACAGCTTCAATTTCAGGCAAAGGAAAAGCTCAGACTTTTGGAACTCTTTCCTGCATAAACACCTGCCTGTCCCAAGGCAGACAAAGGTGGTAACCCAGTTGTGCCTCTTCCTCCATTTGCATTTGAAAAGAAAAAGGTTTCAAACTTTCTTAGAAAACATGCAGGCATCCAGCTCTAAGAAATAATTTCAAGCCCTGGGCTTAAGGTAGAAATCATGCTGATCAGAAAATGGCATGCATATTAATTATGGGTGATTTCCCGCTGAGCTTGGTAGTTCATCCTACTCTCAATTCTCCAAGCACTTTTTATTTACACAGCCAGAACTCTTGGCTCAGGTTCCTGAATGCCACACTGGAAACCAGCACCTAAAACCCAGAGCATATGCATAATGCAGTCTGCCCCTAACCAGGCATCTACAGAGAAACTGCCACTGCAGTATTTCAGGATATTCATGGTATTTATTTTATACAGACTCTTAGGAGACTTGAGCTACAGATCAGCTGCCAGTCCTTTTGCCAATAGGAATGAAAGAAGCAGCGATACTTCAGAAGGAAGACACAGGGAACAGAAGTCAAAACACAGCATGATTTTTTGAGGCATTTCCTGACCAGCTCCTGCATGTAACGAGGATGCTGCAGCCTTTGGCATAACTGTGTGCACTTAGGAGTTAGTTATGGACTGCAAAATAGTCAAGAGGCACTAAGAATTTTTGCAATGGTCTGAAAAACTTCAACAATGTGCCATAGCCCATCCTCCACTTGGCATCTTGCACCAAACATTAAGGAACAGCACAATTCTTTCTATATCCTATGGTAATAGTGTTTACACCAAGGAAACTCATCTTGTTCAGCATATAAAACTCCCACAGATGCCAGCCACAAAGGGACCACAGTGGAGGAAAGAATCTCTCTCCTAGTAAGTTTTGTGGTTGTTTTCTTTTTCCTGAAACTTTATGTTTGCCTTTATAATTGGTCCTTTGAAAGTGGAAGAAAGGAGAAGAAGAGAAATCAATTATTCAGAAGTTGTCACACTTCTTTTACGCAAGGGGCCAAAACTTAGAGACATTTCATGGAGTAAATGTGCACATTATGCACAAGCCAAAAGCTGCTGTCAATTTTAACTACTGTAGATATGCTGATATTTTAATGAAATAAATAAAAGGATGTTTCTGTATCAGCAGGCATAGAGCAAAGCAGCTTTGTTGCTGACCATATCCTGTTTACTCCCAGAAGCTGCATATAAGAATAAAAATTTAAAAGAGCATTATCAGGTGTCATATTTTTCCTTTCCATTTTATTAACACATAAAAGCATCATATGAAATGTTATTGAGGTAATATTAATTAACACAGTAAGCAATTGATCCTTAAAGCAATATTTATGAGGAAAATTGATAATTCAGCAATAGGAACAAGATAAAAAAAACGAAGTCTTTCTCCTTCCTCATGCCCCTTTGAAACAAGCAGCTGGGCACAATGAATAGTAGTATCGTTACTGTTGATAATTTCAAATCTGCTATAAATCCAGCAGAAAGGACACACTTAGTTCCTTCTGTATCTCACCTTGGTATCAGAGCTTCTCAGGCTAAGCACCCCCCCACTCTAAATCAGCACTTTCACGTGTAACCAGAGCCAGACTCCTCTATAGAAAAGGGTACAAGAAAGCCCAGAGAGAGGGAACTAAAAACTACTAGAGCTGAAAAATCTAAAATATCCCAGGAAACACATCTGGTCACCACCACCCTTTTCTACTGAAGTTTGTCTTCCCTGTGAATAGCATCGACTGTGACAATCTCTTGAAAAACAGTGCAGTTATGTCCCACTAGAGAAGTATTAAATGCCTCTGTCAAAAGGAATTATTCTCTGATATAGTTGAGCAGAACTTTTGATTGTCCTACAGCTCCACACCACAGGTGTTCTGGAAGAATAAAAACTGGAAGATGCTATCAAGTAACTTTGTGAGGATAGATTCATCTGTCTTGGAAAAGCTTCCTTTTACTCCAGGTTGACAAAAATTTATTACCTAAGCTAAAAAAATGAATTAGTAATATACACAAGTAAAACCTCAATGTGTTGGGATAAATTAATGTAATTTAAGTAGAGGCTTTTACCTCTCTAGTTAGTAGAGATGTGGTCCATGACAGAGAGACTACGGATATGACTAAACTGTGGGACTCAGGAGAGCTTGTTCTGGCTTATCATATTTCATGTCAGAGAAGGCTCAAGGTATGCACTCTCCCCTGCTTAGCTGGAAAGGAATATGGTCATGTAATAAAATCATAGAAATAGCACTGAAAGCTGTACTAAAATCGGATTACATCAGAAGCTAAAAAAGATTACATCAACAACATGTAGGCTGGGAGCTCAGTAGGGCTTTCATGAGAAAAACTGGGAGATCTGGATCCATCAGTTTCCCATTAATTGCTGCTGCAAGTCAATCTCAATGCATTTGTCATCAGCTAAATAAGTAATGTAGCACAGAAAGAGCTGAAATCCTATTTAGGCTACACCTGATAATCCATCTTTCATCCGCAGTGTGATTCTGCAGAATTAAATCCGTTGGGTGTGTACAAACAAAGGTTTGCCATCCTCTACCCATTTGCACTAACTTGTAGTAACTTGTGTTTACTTGTAACTGTGGTCACTACAGGGCACTAGAAGTAACTAAGCAACACTCCTACACAGTTTTTCAAGTATACAGACTTTAACTTTCCTTTATAAATAACAGGTTTTGTATTTTATATATAATAAAGAAATAAACTTTATTTTTCCTGGAGTTATGAAGGGTTCATCATTGCTTTACATATTGTCAAGAAGTCAAACATAAATCTACCAGCCCTATTCAGACAGGCCAAAGAGCAGATTTTGAGTATGCAGTTTGTGCTTGAAACCAGTATAGCCTGAAGGCAGATAACACATTTGTAATCATTGCAGACAATGCTGAATCTGGAGGAACAGCTGGCATACTGAAGAGGAGTCCAGAGGCATTGTCCAAAAACCTGGGGACTGGATCAACAAAAGTCTCCTGAAGTTCAACAGGGGTAAGTGTCAAGTTCTGCTGTAATGGCAGAATAACTCCAAGCACCCGTGCAGGCTGGGAACAGACTGCTGTAAAGATCCAGGGGCATCCTGCATTACAGAGCATGCCAAGTAAAACATGAGGCAGCAGCATGTTCCCAAAGTAAATAAAGCAAACTATACTTTGGTTACATTAGGAACGTGACCAGCAGATCGAGGCTCTGCTTGATGCCTGCAAGGATTTGTGTCTCCCACAATTCCATGTCTAGTTCTGTGTGTACCACATCAAGGACACTAAAAAACCGGGCAGAGCTATCAAGATGGTCCTGTTCTCACAACCTGTGATGTGTAAGAGGCTGGGGGCCTCTTCAGTCTGGCAAAGAGCAGGCTAAGGGGGAAGCCTGAAACTACCTAAAGGGATGTTACAGAAACTACAGAGGCTTCAAGTAGTAGCTAGACAAAGTCATAGCTGACCTTGTTCAACTGTGACAAAATCCTTCCAAATCATGGTTTTGTATTTCTTCTAAGATTCCATGAACCTGTTTCAAATTTCAGCTCAAAACGTTTTCACTGCTTCTACCACAGTGTCTCCAAATAGGACGTGCAGGTATGTCTAAGTCCTGCTGTGTCACAAATGTTACTGCTTGGTCCTTCTAAAAATTTGCAGAGCACAGATTGGAAAATTCCTCATCTGACTATTCCTGCTATCTAACTTTCATTAAACAAATATTTTCCTTTTCTTTCTAAACAGGTTAAGTACCCTTTTGCCCTACAAAACAGGTAGCAGTCTGGAGCTCATGAAGAAAAGGTCTCAAACACAAGTAAAAATAACTCTTTTTACATCTAAAATTATTTCACTTCACTTGCTAACAGACTGTTAATTTTTATTATGAGATTCCTCTGTGGCATTTACTCAACAGTGTATGCAGTTTTGGTACTGCCTGAACTCCCATGTATACAAAGATGGACTGTGATTGTGAAGTACCATGCAAGCTAAGTCTTACTACTGGGAAAAAGCAGCTTGGTGACTATGATGTAAAATTATCTTGACTTTTTAAGTCCTTTATACTACTCCTGAGGGATCTGAGCACAACTTTGAAGAACAGGGAAGATGGACTCCCTTTCACTGTGGTCTTCAGCTGTAAAGGTAAAATAAAAGAAGCTTGAATGAGGCTTGATTTCTGCTAAAATATTTTAATATTGAGGAAAGAGTATTAATTATTTATATATTTGAGGAGAAAAATAATGCATTAAAAATGCAAATTCAGGTTTTAAAAATCCCTTCAGAATCTGTGAGATGACAGTATTCATGACACAAATGGAACATAAGTACCACAGAGGTTCTTTTGCGAACTGTTTACAAGTAGAGCTGCAAAAGTATATTAACTCTCCACATTCCTATTAAAGTAAGCAGTTAGGAACCTCACAGCTTAATAATTGTTAGGAAGTGATGCATATATAATAAAATAATACCAAGAAACTTTATATTTTGAAGTGAATAAAGAGTTTTGGTCTGAACACAGGCCTTTGAAAATGCCAAGTTAAACTCTAGCTGTCATTATGACACATTTTGCATCTTGATATCCCTTTCAATGACACAATGTCACACTAGCAAACCGCATTGTAGGAGAAAATGTTTTCACATGTATCAAACCTGTATTTCTTTTGCATGGCCCACCTTTCATTTGTCATGACACTTGTTTACTTTCACATTTCAGAGTTCAAGGTAAAAACCTAGCTTTCACCTAATTTCTATTTCTCCATCTGGGTCAATCACAACCTTTTGCAACGTGCTAACTTTAAATCCTGCACGAGAATGGGAGTAGAAAGGAAGACAACTTTATACAATCCACTGTCTTGGTCTTCTTGCTTCCCCTTTTTTAAAGAAACAGATGGGAGGGGGCTAAATTTTAACATTGGTTTTATTTACCTGCTTCACTTTTCATGGAATCAAACAGTATCTTCACTCTTGCAATTAAAAGGTTATTGGGATAAATTAGTATTTATAGATACCTCTTCAGAGGATATTTTTTTTACAACAGAGCAGAGTGCTCTTATCTTTTCAGCAGCTGTTTGTCACCCATTGCTGGCATGTCGACATTTTCTCTCTAATACACGAGAAGTCAGATTTTCTCATCTTTATCTGACAACACGATACACTGAACTGACTTGTCATTTAAGAATACAACTAATTCCCCTGTGCCACAAATTCTCCACTGCACTAAACATCTGCAACTTTTTCTGGCTCACACAGATGTGAGTCACCACAAAAAAAATAAACCCTCTGTATGTAGATCATAAAGCCACTGATTCTACTAAACCATGATGAGTATTTAAACATGAAACTTCAGGCACCATGGGCCATTTTATTATGCATCACTTTATCACCCATTATCCGATGGTCATATATGCTCAGGCAGAATATAAAAGCTACAATTTAGCCCAAATACCATCTTAAATCAAATCTGCAGTCTCTTTATGCATAATACAGGGCAATGGGGAACTGAGGCTATAATCTGACTACACTGACGTTTCAGCAGCAAAGCTGGTTTCAACAGATTACCTTTTCTAAATGCTCTGCAACCGGGTCATTTAAGGCATTGCAATACAGCACCATTTAAGTCTACAACACACATGCAAACTCTATCATTTGATAGTTTGCTGTATTCAATTTATAGAAGTTGTGTCTCAGCACTGAATATGTTTTACTTTCATTAAATTAATGCCTCAGTGCCTCTTTATAAGCTCTGTTTAGCATGCAGATCTTTCACGTCAAAGCAACCGCACTTTGTTGTCTCATGGTTTTACGTTACCCTTGGATTACATTAGATAAAGCAGCAGAAACATCTAGAATGAAAAGATAAAGATTAAGATTATATGCTGAACTCTGGGAACAAATTAGTTCCTCAAATACAGAGCAGAATAGTATGCTCACCTAAGCAAGCAGAACTGGGCTTCTAAACCTCAACAGAGCCTTGGAAAGTTAGAACATAACACTGAAGTCCAACACTACCATGTGCTACACCACCAAAGCTTGAGTGGTACAGAATGTGTTACATAAACACAGCACCATAGTGGACATCAAAGCCCCATTCTGGTTGTTCTTTGAGATGCTGACAAGTGGGTGTTAAAACAAATACTGTTAAAACATAAATATTTTTATTCCAAATTGTGACCAAACTCAGAAGAGGCCTTTTTGTTATAACGCTGCTTTTGCAAGAAGTCAGGGAGCTAAAAGAAATTTAAAAATCAGGGGCTTGCAAGAATTTCTGAGTTTTCAAGTGTAGTATCTACTCCTTGATCTCAGATTTACATCTCTGCCCAAAGAGAGTCTAATCTTTATCTGGAAGCAGGCTCCTCACCATATTTCTGATTGTATGAAATAAACTTCTGGTAATGGAAAAAACAATAAGAGGCTCATCTATATATTTTTTAAGAAATAAAAAGGGTCAAGCAGAAAAGCCTTGTGTTTCAAAAAACCTGCCAAAACAAAGTCATTTTTAAAATGTACCTATTGACCAGGTTTCAAAAATCCAGCAAGTTCTTTATGTACAGCCAAAGATGCTGTTTTGTTGATGACAGCTTCTGATTTTAGAAATAAAGCAGTTTAATAGCTGCTAAGTATGCTCACTTCCAAGAGATACCTCACTGCTGTGATCACTGAACTACAGAAGTGTTCAGAAGTGGCAGAGCTGAAAGTGGGCTAAAAACAATCCAGTAGTCCACAGCTGCTGCTTTTTATCAGAAAGCCTATCAGTTTAAAGAAAAAAAAGTAAACATTAAACAGGCCACCCCTTGCTAAACTGAAAGGCTGCATTATCCAGGGCATTTCTCTCTCCAGCCATCTGTTTTGAGCTGGGTGCATGCCCTGAACTCAAATTTTATGTTCTCAAGAGAACTCTACCACTTTCCTCCAGAGACTGCATGAGAATACTTAAATTCTACCTTGTCCTCAACAGCAGAAAAGAAGAACGATGATACCTTGTAAAGGGAGAAGTTATGGCCTTCATAAAGATAAGCAAGCACTTCAGATCACGTCTGGGATGAAGCTGCATTCCAAAGAAATCTACTGGATTGCTTTTTGCTGGTTTCCACCACGCCTGCCTTCGGAGAAGTGTCCACACTAATATATGTGTGATTAGAAGCATGATGTGTAAAAGCCTCGCAAAGAGAAATTCCTAACATTTTATGGGACTATAAGGAAGCATCAAAAACCATCACCTCATGTCTACAAAGTGAGTTTTATTCTGAAAACGCAGTAAATGCAGTATTTCCTTTTTCTCTATGCTGCTATAAGATACAACAAAGGTCACTGTATGTAAATTAATAGCTTATGGCACTGTGCTTACTGTTCCTTTTACAGGAGGATGTTCTAACATGATGATCTCCATGTTAAAGTGGTTTCCTCTTTCATATAACAAATTATGTAAACTACATTATTCCCTCAATTTGAAAGAAAAATCAAGTTTACCAAATCATTTTCTCTATCATCAAATACAGCTCTTTCTTCATTTAGCAAGTTCCTTCAGAGGCTATGTATTAGTATAGGAACTATATAGGAATAAAAGACATGTTAAAAGTGCTTCTGATGGTCAAAATCGGTCCAGTGTCTGCATTCCTCCCCCAACTGTTAAACTGGGGAGCCAATATTACTGTGCCATGAAAGGATGGAGTGACACATGCCATTTTACATGCTTTCACCAAAATAGGACTGTTTAAGCTGTACAACAGCCAAGTCAAAAAAGCAGAAGCCCAATGACTTCAGTGGTACTCAGTGTGGGCTTTGTGGGGGTACAAGAATGCTGTATAAATAGCATTTACACAAATAGGGCTCACTTCTGTACAGTTTCTTTCCTACAAGATACATTCTTTCATATATTCTCACTCCTTGTATATTAGGAAAAACTGAAGCATGGTTTTAAGCTGGTTGTAAATAACTTGATGATTAACTAAAGAGAAGAACATTAAAAAAAAAAACCCAAAACACTTCAGCTCTTGAAATTACAAAGCTGAGCACCAGTTTTTCAATTCTTTCCTTAACAAAGATAGTGAAAAGGGTATATGTCATGTATTTAACTAATAAAGACAGAACCCGATGAGGAGAGAATGTGAGATAGGAGGCAAGATGGAAAAGAGTAGGTAACTGGAAGAAGATAATGTACAAAACTGGGCAATGAAATAAAGAAGCCTGAAGGAATAGGAAAGCTGTGAGAAGGGAGTACAAAGAGTAAAAAGAGAGTATAAGGCAAAATAAGAAAGAATTTAATAAACACATGTAATGTCAGATAGAGGTATGATGGCTTTGCCTGGAAAGTGTACACTGTATTTTGAGCACCACTGCACATAAATGTATTGATTACTATCTTTGATTCAACTGAAGCACTGCCTTGCTGTAAGTTTTCATTGCAAAAGCTTAAAAAAAAAATAAAGCGCCAACCCTCCTGCCCCCCAAATCTGCTTGGTTCCTGCCAGGATCTCCTTACATACATGTTCCTCTTCTGTCTCTCAATCACCAATGCTTCCCTGCTTTCCCTAATTCCATATGGCAGGAGTCAGGATGTCTATATATTCTCCCTGAGCTTCGCAGAGAAACGGGTAAGAAAGCCTGACAGGCTTTGCTGGATGAGAGCAAATTTGTATTTGTATAAAGGGTATTAGTGGATTTCTAAATTAATTTGATTGTACCAGACATTTTTACAACAATTGTGTTCATAGACTGTTTTTCTGTTCTCATTGTCCTTTTTTTCCCTCCCACAGAACAACACCCTGATCCTAAAATCAGTTCAACATATAAGCAAGGAAGAGGAAGGAGGAAAAATTGTGGCTCCCGGTCACTTAAGGGAGAAGGAAAAAAAGAGAGAACAGTAAGTATGAAAATGCCTCATAACTGTTATACTGCTTCTGCCACTCTTCAAAGGCCAGGTTCACTCACTGCTTTTCCTCTTTAATTTGCTCACTGAAGTTCAAGGTAGGGTGTCTTAGATATTTTAACAAGAGGGTTCTACCATGACCAGCAATCCAGTGATGTCCATTGTGAACACTGAAGGACTGCTGAAGGAAATGGTCAGATACAGAAGATGTTATCACCAAGTACAGCAGACTCAGAACACTGACTTAGTCAGTTCCACCAAAGGCCCAGGAGGAGCAAGTTAAACATTCTGTGGACAGAGAAGATGTAGGTAAGAAAGATGTGTACAATCCTGCTTTGGTTTAAAAACCCTTTTCTCTTCCCATGCTTCATTCCTGCTGTCAAGATAAAACAGCATTTTGATTTAAGGAATAGTTTCAAAGCCTTCATGTAGCAAAAGTAGCTATTTGGCAGTACTGAACTCAAGCTTTGCCTGCAGGGTACTGGGTGCTGTTGACAGTGAACACGATGGGATTTCTCCACAGAAAAGGGATATGGGAATGAACTTAGCAAGGCTAAAGGAAGGATAAGGTATGCTACTGGTCCTGTAAATAGTGGCATGTACTTGCAAGGTTGCATTTAACGCTAGAAAAGTTAAAATAGTCTAATAGAAGTCACTGGACTGTCATACTCATCAAAGACAGGAAGCAGTTCTAAATATGCTCCCAAGAGGAGTTCCCAGATGCTGGAGAGCAAGGCACCCTCAGCAACAGGCAGAGTTCCCCTGCCAAACACTTCACTCACCCTAGAGATTATAAAGGCTTGCAGGTGTTCATGTTGTCTGTTTTTGATATTTGTGTAAAAGATCCAGGCTAGCAGCATTTTCAGCTTCCATTCACAGAATTAATACATATAGTACAAATTTGGTTCCCAGCCTGCATATAATTAAGGGCAAAAGGGGTAGAACAGAGTTTGTAAAGTGCTGAGTGTAAGAGCTCTCTTCCAAGTGTGGACCTCTAATGCACAGAAGACAGGATGAGAGAAAGAGGAGCACTCTGTTGAACATGGTGTTCTGTCTGGACTGATGTATTCTAGAGGTAAAGGCAATTACTGAAAGGTAAAGAAGGCAGTAAGGACAGGGTTTTCAACTGCAGGTTTCGTGCCCTGATGCCCCATGCCAGTACATCATGAAGGCCATAAATGTAGAGGCAGCTGACAGTGGAAATGAGAACTCAAGACTACCATGAGATGCTGAACTGTCACCTCCCCGGGTCTCCAAAGCACAGCCCTGTTCCCCACAGGCTCACTGGCGGCCCTGATGAATTTCTAAAAGGTTTTGTTCAATCCTCATCACATCATCCATCTTATAATACTTAGCTGCTCTCCTCCATCAATCCCAGTCTTCTCAGTCTCCATCTCTCTGTCCAGTCTTACTCCCCAATACATTTGCAGAGCATAGGCAGGAAGGCTGAAAGAAAAGCTGCTATTCACCAGGTGAGTTTAAAGTACCTGATTAAGTGGATTTAATCAGATACTGAAAAGACTTGTCAAACCTGAGACAACTGATAGGAAGGGTCAACAAAAACTTTAAATTATACCAAAGTTTTGCATATGTCTTCAAAATCATTGTGTCTATCTGGCTGGTAAGAATCAGTGGATGGACCCAACTAATGAATTCAAACACTGATTAACGTTCGTGAACCTCCCTGACTTATCATTAACACAGCTCAGTGTTTTGATAAAACCTCAGAACCGACAAATGCCTCAGATGTTCCTATAATACACAACTAGGAGGCAATAAGTTTGTAAGAGCTGTTATGTATGAAGGAAATGGGACCTACTGTTGTAATGGATCACTTAAAATTTTCCTTTACTGGAGTGTGATTTTTAGTTTTATTTTCCCCGATTTTTAAATGTGTAAACATGATTTTTATAACAGGTTTCTGTCTGACCAAGAAATAGAAATCATGAAAGCATTTCATTTATTTTAAACAGCAAAGTTTAATACAAATTTATACATGCATCCACACTATCAATTTATGCATGTTGTTAATTTCAACTACTTCAGACATACACACGCTTATTCACTGACATTTCTTATCATAATTTGTGATGATGTATCTGAAAGTGCTTCATGTTAGGGATATTTCTAAGACACATGCCTTGCCTGTACCCACTTACACTTGTACTGTTTAGGCATGCTGTGTTTATTTCCAAGTCCCAAAGCATTGTGTACTAAATTCTGTCCTCTACCTGGCGATAAAATGAGGAGCAGTTATCTGGTTTAAAGATTTGACAAATTCTTCTGGACATCTGCCAACTTTGTAATCTACTTGAGCTATAGCTTAAGAACCATATGAGATCACCAGGGTTTCTGCACAACTTCAAAGCTCCCTGAGACAGAACCGTGCAGTTCTCAGGCTGAATAAACGTCGTCAGGCTCTGTGCACAGCTTTGAGGTTCCTTGAACCACAGCCACTTGTTCCAGAGGGTTTACAAATTCTATTAGGCATATCTGGAGCACACAAATTCTAATCCACATCAGCTATGTTTTTGCACTAAAAGGAGCTTCAACATTCAAAAATACATGGCTCTTAACTACCATTTTACTCTACCAAAACAAATTTCATTTTGTTGCCATTATAATAAAATCTGTAAATAGAAACAATTTTTTATACCATATTTAACAAAAAGAGGCCCTGGGAGATTGTCCTTGCAGTGAAAGTTGCTACTTAAAAAATCCCTTAGTAGGGAAAGCTCCTTGTCTAATTAAAATTCAAACTGCCATTAAAAAAATTCTCCATTAGCTGGAGAACACATATTAACATTTTAAGACACCTAATTTCCAGAAGCTTAGATGTAGTTCCTAATCTATTTTAATCTGGCAACAAGTTAGAATCTAAAACTTAATGCCTTCAACAGTATCAAGACAGCAGGAATGCTCATTTTCTCGAGCACAGCATGTGAACAGACCCAGGCAGACTAGTCAACAGTGAAAAGTGTTGGGTTTTTTCTTACATAAGTAACTAGGTCACTGTCTCATGTCCCTTTGTTATCCTAAAACATGAACTTCATCCTGTGATAGAGTTAAGAAGGGATAACAACCAACCTCCTTGACAGATGCTGCAGAAGAGTCTCCATAGTCTTCTCTCCTGTCAAACAGTAATGACACTATTTTCCCTTTTGTTGAACAATTAGTTATTTATGCTAATCTCTTCTTTTTGTTTTCTGTATTTGTATATAATTAAATTCTGAGAACTTCCAGAAATTATTCAGCTTTACTTGAGAAAGATGGAAAACCATAACAGGTATTCTCAAGGACTGTCAGCAGCACACAACTGGTACTATTAAAAAAAAAAAAAAACGGAAGAAAGTAATAATTAGCTGATTTTATTTACATTACCCCAGCTATTTTCTTTATACTTTGGGGATGGACATGGAGTAGAACTCCCTTCTTCCTCCTATTTCTGTCCTCTGTTGTTCTATTCATCCATCTTTAGTTCTAGTATTTCTCTCCCTTTGTGCATTTCCCTTAAGGGATTTTTGTTCCCTTCTATTCTTGTCTTGGTAGCTTTCTCATTTCCATTATTACTGCTTTTGTTTCCTTCAGGTTTCAGCTGTTCTTCTGCCCTTTCCTCTTGTCACTTTTAGTTTGATGCCACAGAAAGCCAGACGTTCCTCACAGACTTCTGAAACTAATTCTGAATCTTCTGTTCTCAGGAAACACACTGGTGAATGAAGCCTTTAACCTAAAGCTAAAGACAAAATTGGTTGGTTTCAGTCTCACACAGTAACAGAAGATCACAAATACTGGCCTGATCACAGGAACAGTTATTCATTGAGGAAGGTCAGTCAGAAGTAACCTAACCTTTCTGGCTGCTTTAGAAGCACACTTCAAGGAACATTACTGAAGGAAGAGATGCAGTCTAAAAGTAGTTTTTTCTCTGTTTATGTTTTAGAGAGGAGACTTTTACCAAAAGCAGCCTCATTTTTTCAAATATGCTAACACAGCCCTTTATACTGGCTTAAACTGGTGTATTCTGACTGGCTAGAACTAATATGCTGCTGGCATTAGAAATCTCATTGTTTTAGCAAAAAACTTTAAAAGTATTACAAATTATCTTTTTGTGCAATTGACATAACTCTTCTCCAAGCAGTTTGTCAGACTTGCATTTCACCTAAGAAAACTAGCAAAAGAGTTCAAGATGGAAGATTTTTTTCTCTATTAATTTTCACTTGTCTCATCTGAAGCTACTGATTACAATTTTTTTTGATCAAAAGCAGGTTGGTCTACTCTATCTTTCCAAAAGCAACATTGGACGCAGCCATGTCTGAAGCTTTACATCCTCCTGCCTTCTCTATTTCATGAACCATCATCCTGAAGACAGGCATTGGTTTGTTACACTCTGCTCTGTGGTTCAGTTTGAATTCAGTGTTTCACAACCAGTAGGCTGGTTGCATGTGCTAATTCTTCAGGAAAAATTCAGAATTTCAGAAAATTGAGTGTATCTGGGAGAAGAGCAGTAATATAAATCTTTGTTCTGACAAGTGAACGGACAGTACTAAAACAAATCCATCTTCATTATAGACTGGGGACCTTACATATTTTGTCACTGAGCCTTTAATGCTAGGTATTGTAAAGAGAGCCCAGCAGGCTGCTTTTGCAGCTTGTTGCCCAACTAAATACTTAAGTTAGAGCAGTTGCCTTCCATTTCCTGCTAACAAAACCAGGACTCTCAAAATGGAAGAGTATTTTTATGAGCTTTCACTATAACAGACTGTAACCAACACTTCAAACAAAGTGATAAGTACTGTAAAAACAATTATATTCTGTATTTGTATTCTGCATACAAACTCTCATACGTGGTGTTTTTCCATCTTTTGGGCTCACTGGATTACTGCTGAGTGCTTAAATTGTTACAGAGCTCCTCATTTTTATTTTATTAATTTACATCCAAGGAATAATTGCAGCCTGCTTACAATAACCTCCATGGGCCACTGCTGTAAAACAGAAAGATTTTCTTGGGTACAGTGTGATTGCACGAGTTTACCAGTTGTGTTTTTTGAGGTTAAAAACAAGAATCAACTGAGGAAAGGGACCATTCATTGTGAAACTGAAGCATTACATTAGTAACTGAAAAGGAGAAGCCTGTAAGTGTTTTTGTAACAACAGAAATGAAGTAGTGGTTGTGCACATGCCAACTAAAGTATTGAAAGTTCTCCACCGCCAGCACTACTTAAGGCAACCTACCTCTTAAAGCCAGAAGCTGAATAGTGTTCCAACTCTACTCAGACACAGCTTTACAAACTATAAATGCAAGCAAAAGAAGTTACTGTTTTGGAAAGAACCTGTATTCGTGAGAGGAAAGAGCTATCCTTCAGGAGGAGATAACTGCCATGATAATGTCTTCAGAGGAACACACACATAGAAACAGTGTAGCAGAAGAGATATTTCTATACTATAAAGATAATGCAGATCCATGTGTACAGAAGTATTTTTAACTACAGAAATCTTTTGATTTGACTTACAATATATCTGCTTGGGCTTCCATGTTATATCTTTAGTATACAAACCAGTTAATACTACGCCAACCTTCATAAAAACAGAACAGACCATATGTTTAATGGTAAGATATCACTACACTCTGCCACAAACACTTGTTTGTTGAGCATGATTTCTGGAAAGATATAAAAGCCATTGGAAGAACAAATTCATCCTCTTAATTCTAAGGATTTTCAGCTTTTTTGCTATGTGTTACCAAAAAGAAGGCTGAATGAGGCAATCTACTGCATTAACTGTATAAGTTTAAACACAGATCTTAGACATGACAAGTCATTACAGTTGTCAGCCAAGGTGAAACTGACTTCAATCCTTGCCACTCACAAGAGCTGCTGCAGAGACTACTTAGAGTTTGCTCTGATATCAGAGACAGTGGAACCAGATCCTGATAGGTGAAGAACAGAAAAAGCCCAAAAACACCCTTCCTTGGTATTTTCACAAGTAATCTCTCTGGGCAATTGTGGACAGGTGCTGACACATTCTACAGGAGAATTATTTCAGTCTTCCTGAAACTATAATTATAACTACTCTTACTTTTGCAGCAAGACGTAGCAGAGTCCCAAGCTATTTACAAACTTGCCTGGAACTGAAGTGGAGTTACCTCTAAAAAGGAGTGATGTGCTCATTCTGCACCGGCTTTTCTGAGCAGGTTGCAACTGATGCCCTCAAGTTATTATTTTTGGAAGCCAAAATAGCTACAACTAGACTTTGACCAGAATGATGAGATTAATAGTCTTACTCTGTGAATGGAGACAGGAAGTGTAGGCAAGGTATATTTTGTTATTTTGCCTTTTCAACCCTCATTAAAAAGAGATCTTCACTACATCGTTAGAGTTTTAAGTAAGTCTGATGAAATCTGACAGTTATTCCTCATGTGTGACCCAGGCAGCTTCTAGTTTGAACCATTTTTCAAAGGTTTTCCAGTGCTTTAAAGGAGTTAAATAGGCGTTTAACCTCATTTCACAATCAGAGAAACCGAGGTATGGCAACTGCTTCCTTCCATAGAAACTTCTCGTTAAAAGTGAAAGATGCATGTGATCTGCAAAGAAACTACTGATATACTTAAGGCCACAGGAAATGCTGATGTCAAATCCCCGAGACGAATTCAGGAGCTGCCACCTCCTTAGCCTGGTTGTAAACTACAGTTCCTCGCCCTCTGGACCTGCAACCTTGATCCCACCATCACGTCTGGCAGACTGGCCGGGTCTTCGGCACTCAACGTGGTCACCTCCTACCCATCCCTAGGATCTACATTATTTCTGGCTATTTCTAGCATATTTAATTATGCCAGATTTCTGGAAAATCTGTTTTATGGTGGCTGTTTCATACCGGGAAAGCTGTAGCTTTGTGCAAGAGGATGAGGTGGAGAAGGCAAGAGAAATGCACCAGCAGCTCTGTTAAGAAAACCCAAATACCATGCTTCCTGGTCTCGTGTGGCATTTGTCGGGCACTCCATACAAGTGCCTCTCAGCGTGAAACTACTTAATTTCTCATCTTAAGACAAAAAAGGCAGAGGTAACATGGCTGCATTTCTAGGCACGATTAATGCTCTGAAAGACGGAGAAATACGAGGACCTTTGTCTTCCTCAAACAATGAGCAGAGATTATAAAACAATCTAAACGTACTACCCGAACTTGTCTCCATTATGCAAACAGTAACTGGGAAAACGTCCTGGGGGTGCCTTACATAACTCCTTGCTCCGAGTTCCCCCTGGCACCCGGGGAGTTGATCTTCCCCCTAACCCCAAACGCAGCCCCGGCTCCGCGAGCGCCGGGCGGGAGCTCCCCGGGCTGGGCGCAGCCGGCGGGCGGCGGCAGCGCAGCGGCAGCCGCGGAAACTTTGCGCCGCAGGGGCCGCGGCAGAGCCGGGGGAACCGGGGCGGGGGGGCGCAATAGAGGCCCCAGCCTCCTC
>VXAC01002401.1:226154-238542 GCA_013399225.1 Rhipidura dahli
GGCCTCCTTTGTTACCGGGGTTGGGGTGGGGCCGCCCGCCGGGGCTCGGGGGTGACTGCAGGGGACGGAGGGAGGGCAGGTGCGGTGCTTCCCGCACCGCCCGCACATCCCCGCACCGCCCGCACATCCCCGCACCGCCGTCGCTGTGCGCCGTGCCTCGGTCCGCGAGGAACGTGGGGTGATTTAAACACGGCGAGCGCCGTATTTAAGTTCGTATTTAATTCTATGGACTCAAAGGAGGAGCGTTTTGCAAGAAGGAGGGGATTATGCGGGGTGGATAAGGGTCTTACTTTTGGTGGTCTCTGTGAGAAAAAGGATCAGTGAAGGAAGCGATGTCCAAGTGCTGCACGTTCTGCTGAACCAGCATGACGGGTTTTACACCCGAAACTGAAAGGCACAAGGTAGTTCTGTGTAGAAAGCAGCAGGAAAACGAATGTGTGTGTTCAGTGGTCCCGATTCCTTTTCTGCTGTCGGGTGTTCAGTACCAGTAAAGTAAGGAGCAATAGGAAACTGTTTGCTGTTACAGTTCTCATAGCACTTTCTCTGGGAAACGTTTGAGGGGGAAGATGTTGAACTGAGCTTTTGTGGCATTTTCCAAATCTTCCCATGGTCATGTAGTCATGGTTTTACCTGAGCAAATCCTTAAGTACGGGTACATAGAGTAGGTCCACAGAGCGTTATAAGAGGGGTTTGCTTGCTGTATAGAAATGGATAGGCCAGGGACAATTCTGATGAGTGCTGCAAAAAAAAGTTTCAGTTGAATCATCCCCCACAGTGGCTTCACAAGTGACACCAGTAGTCCCTCTCACCAGCAGTCAGCAGCTGCCAGGGATTTCCTCTCTGGAAGAGGTCCCAGGAGCTTTCATGCCTGTAAAAGGGCAGCGTGATGTGACAAGCAAAGAATAATTCATCAGTCTTTCTGCAGAGTACAGACTGAACATGTTGGGGTTTATCAATTTACTTTGGTGTACTGCCTCTTTCCTTAGGGCAAAGCAGAATTTTGGAGTTGACTTCAGCATGGTTAACTGCTGTCCCAGTATGCAGAACTTGACACTGTAGATATGTAATTTTACGATCAACTGATACTGAAAACGAGTATGTTTTTATAATGGCTAGACAACTCCACCAGTCTTGTTACTGTTTTCATTGTCCTGAGATTGCGGAAAATTCAAACCAGAACATGTTGGGTTTTTAGCTGCAGGGTTTATCTAATTCAGTACTTTTAAAAACACTGGGTTTCTTGAATGAGTCTAAGAGGTAAAAAGCTGTATTTATTTCTGCTTTCATCTATTTTTAATTCTTGTCTGAAATTCATCTTTGTCCTATGTTTTTACCTCCTTATTTCTTTCACTCAGCAAAAAATTTTGCTTTGGCTTTATAACTGTGTCCCAAATGTTTCCTCTACTTGTCCAGGGAAAAAGTCAATGAAATTCTCTCCTTACTGATCTGTCTTTGAGGAATCATGGAAGAGATGTTCCACATACTATTTCATGTAGGATAAATCCCAGCTAGGATAAATTGGAGAAACCTGTAAAATGCTGAGGTTTCTCTAGTTAACTTACACCTCCTAACTGTAATGCACACACATACCTTTGCAAGACCCAGAAAGGCAAGACCATTACCTGCTCCAAGAAAGGATTTGGAGGACAGTCACTTCTAAAGAGTTCTGCTTTCAAAAACACTGCCAGTAAGAGACTGCAGAATTTCCTTGATTATAATTCATTTCAGGGGATCAAAAAGAGCCATGCAAAACTAGGAAGACCTTTATTCTTTTGAATGAATACTTACTAATTCTAGAACAGAAAGCTCCAAAGAAGCTGAGGACTTGATTTTTGTCAATCCCTTAATTAGGTACAAGTTTACAACAGAACACAGGGGTGTTGTTTAAAAAAAATTCAAACCAAGTCGTGCCATTCTTGCAGTTGAATGCGAGGTCCTGTGTGTATAGCTACACAGGGAATAGCTCAAAAGGGAGCAGTGTCTTCATGAGAGGAATGTCCATCTACAAGAGACTATATGGAAGAGTTTTGGGCCCTTAAGCTTAGATAACATATGTATAGAAGACAGTACACAAAATCAAGTGTGCTAGGTTTTTTTTAAAGTGATCAACACCTGTGAAGTGTGATCCAGTGATACCCACGAGAATGTCTTATCAAAAACAGTGAAATTAGGATGTTCCTGATGTAGTCATGATGGAAAAAATTATTTAAAATCCAAGCTTTTGAGAAAAACTGGCAATTAAAAGTAATGTATTGAGTTACTGGTGAGGTTTGCAGTGGAATTTGGGAAGAAACCTCTACCTCTGTGTTCTGTGGATTTCAGAAGATGTTTAACAGTGGGGAAAAGACTGAAAGATTTGTTCATAAAAATATCCTTTAGAACAGCTTACCACTGCTTTTTTTTTTTCCTGCACTTCTAATGCAGCTGTGAAATTGAATTGTAGACTACAGAAATTAGGAAGTTATTAATAAGTGCTTTCTCTGCACTCCCAAACGTTGGCTGTGTCTGGTGTCCTGCAAGGAAATGGAAAATATTCTTTGACCAAGTGACCTTCCAGTGCTTACTGCTTCATCAATTTTCTTTCTCAGATCTCACACCAATTTCAAATTCTCAGCACATCTCCTTGAAAATCTTCTCTCATATGCTATATCATTTAATTTGGCACAAAGGCACATGTAAGGGATATATTTTAAATTGCCTCTGTACTGATGCTAGAAGGGAACAGGAGCATGCTGGGATACCCAAAATACATAAGGAAATATGACATGTAATTTAGTGGTACTGTAATTTAGTGGAATTCACACCATCTGATGGGAATGGGCTGTCAGAACTGGTTCCATCAGTAATGAAGAGCAAAGAAAGCAAAAGTGTGGGTAGCACTTTACCCCTGATAGAGGCACAGACAACCTTTTGAATCCTGGCACCCTGAGAAATCTCAGTTCTTGTAAAACTAGAGGTGGAAATAGTGCAGGGCTGTCTGTGAGCTTGCACATGGAAAATAGGACAAGCTACTGCTTGAGACCTTCCTGTGGTATGTGAGTGGGGCGACAATAAAAGTGTGCAGAGAGAAGAGTGTTGCCAAGGGATGAGTGGCAACTGGCTGGCAGCCTTCTCTCTGAAGATAAGGTGCCTAACATGTTCCATGGGATAGGAACAGTTGTTGTTTCAGAAGTGAATACCTCACCCTTCTTCTATGCTAACTCGTTCATGTTCCCTTATTTGCTGTGTAAATAGTCATGATAAAGCCTTTCTTGTAAGTTGAAATTAGAAAAAGTCAACCTAAGGTACCCTTTCTATCTGTGAGTGCAATTTAAATATGAGAGTGGCTGGCCTGGGAAAGTGAAATCTGAGAAACTAACTCCTTTTTTAATCCCAAACTTTTTTTTAAAAAAAAAGCTTTAATCTGTCTGAAGAAAAAAGCCTGCACTGTGTGGCATCCTGCAAGACTGCTGCAACCCTTTGTGGCCTAAAAATTTGGGGCTTTTTCAATAAGCAGTCTCTGTGTGTATTTGGGACAGTAAAAGTGGCATATGATATTTGGTGCATTCATAACACATGAAGTTACAGTGGTTGTAGGCTTGACTCACACTTCAGAGCTGAGAGAGTTTTCCTGTATAGTCAAGAAAGAATTTCTTCCTCCTTGCCCTCAAATTCAGCTGGACGGCTGTATTATTTTTTGTTTGCTTGCTAGGATTTTGTATTTGTTATGGGTTTTTCTACAAACCTCAAGAAGGGATAGGAGACAACCGGAGGGAAAAATTGTTCTAAGTGTATCTTGTCTGTTTGAAATCTGTTTGCATGACCTAGTCATAGGATCTGGTCTTGGGAAGGACTTTGCTTCCAGGTGAGATTGTTAGGGGACTTGCCAATATTTGCCTTTCCCTTCACTGTGGAGGTGGTTTGCCAGCTGGACTCCTGTCTGTAAATCTCACCCAACCAGCATCCAATCATGCAGCTGTCTTGGGTGGGAGAACCTGGTGGTTGCTGTACCTCAGTGATGGCACACAGCTGAATTTGGCTAAATCCCAATAGGGTTCAGGAGAGTAAAGTCAGACTAATTATGAAATATCTCGGTTAAATTGTTGGCCTAATGGCCTCTGCTGGCATTGTGCTTAAGGAAGTAATTCAAGACAGCTGTGAGATAAAAAGCTGAAAAGGATGAATGGGATTTCTGGTTTATATTCCCCCTGAAGATGGGTGAGAACTCAACTTTCCTCAGCAAATTTAAATACAGTAGAGGGGTTAGAATATAAAGGGAGTTTGGCTGCAGACATCTTCAGCTTATCTGTATGTTCTTCCCCATATTGACTGGCTATCTCCTGATTTCAATAATATTTCTACTTAAATCAGAAGTGTGCAAGATAAATTGGAAAAAAACCCTTTTGTTGGTTCACATTGCTGTTTCTGAGTAAGTGCTAATACCCAGTCATGTTTGTGTGTAAAGGCTTATTTGGGGGTTGTTAAATGTACAAAGCAATTATACAGTGCTCTTTATTTTTAATTGTATACCTTTAGTACTTCTTCATTTGTGTAAATCACATGTTTTTGGACTTAACCTTGTGAAGGGAATATATCTGCAGCCGAGTTTGCTATGGTGAGTTTTATTTAATTAATATGAAGCATTTTATACTTGAATATTATTTAGTACATAAATAATATTCTTCCATTAGGACAATTATGCCCTATTTATTCCTCTGCTTCCATTAATTTTTCTAAAGCAATTAAAAGTAAGCTCTGTAAGTAATTTCTAAATTGTGAAAACTACTTTAGATGTGAGAATACCAATGGAAATAATTTGAATTCTACCTGAGCAATTATAATTGCAATAGCAAAGCTGTAGCTGAGTAATACGACTGTGTTCAACCATTAGTGATGCCTCAACCACAAGATTACAATAGAAGGAAAAGAACATTTTAAGGTAGAGTTACAAAAAAAGTCTGGTTTAAAATACCACCTTTATACTTCCTTGGTGGTACAGGCAAGTTACTTTGGTCTGTGACTGTATGGTTTTGAGCATGCCCATTCAACAATTGATGAGTAACAAGTGATCTGTTTACTGCCTGTATTTTGCCAGAATCAAATAGCCAAAACCCCCAAAAGTCCAAGAAAAATCCTACTATCCCTCAGTGCTGGACAAAATACTGCAGTGCTTTAGTAACATCGGTAAGCTTTCAGAATTTAAATAAGACATTACAGCGATTTATATGCCAGCCTTTCTTATTTAAATCTTTCTGCTGTCTTTCACGTGCTCTCTCTTTATTTTGACTCCATTTGCTTTGTCCCTGTCAGGAAATAATTTTGCCACACGTGGCAACTGAACTAATTCTGATTGAAGTTAGGAAATGAATAATGTATTTGCCAGATTATTCTCTTCAGAGGAATTTGCAACTCTGAGGCAGTGACTTGCCTCGTTATTGCCCGCAAGATGCTGGAGTTAATCTGGAGAAAGGCACATCCAACTGCCTGGACTGTGTCCTTTTAAACCTGTCTTCAGTTGAGGCAGATAAAATATGAACTCTGTAGGTTATTTCATTTTTGGTTCCTTAGTATAGGAATTCAGGTTGTATCTTAAGGTAGCAAAAATTGTTTAGTATGTTTATATGTGAAGGACCCTGTATGTTTTGTGATTCCTTAACTGTAAAACTGGCTATAGTTTTCACTGAATTTCATAAAAATAAATTCTATTCAATATATCATCTATCTAACTATCCTCACATATGTTTAATGTATATGTCTATATACATGCACAAAAATATGCATGCATATCTATTTCTGGGATATCTTAAAAGTATGAATTGCATATGAAATGTACAAAAAGGGTTTTTTTTTGCATTTGTGGGAGCCTGAAATAATAACTTTGAATACCACAGACAAAATCCTTAGGCTTGCATTTTTCTGTGCTACGGAATCATTTTCCCAAATAAGTTACAGTCTTCACATTCCTGTTGAAGACAGCATTTTGCTGCAGCTGCATGCTTTCTTCCTTTCTGTTTTTTTTTTTTTTTTGCTTTTGTTTTGGATTTTTTGTTGGGTTTTTTTTTGTGGGATGTTTTTTTCTTTCTATACCTTGAGCTACTGCAAGTCGTATTTCTCTGACTGAATTCCAGAATGTAAATAATTAGTTGCATCTTGTTTGTTGTGGGTCTTGGAGGTGAAGCCCCCTCTACAACCAGGCAACTCTGGATACAATCTGGTGATTGAAGTGTTGAAGTAACTTT
Organism: Rhipidura dahli; assembly: GCA_013399225.1. NCBI lineage: Eukaryota > Metazoa > Chordata > Aves > Passeriformes > Rhipiduridae > Rhipidura > Rhipidura dahli. The sequence continues at coordinate 232,373 of VXAC01002401.1, forward strand.
TTGAGTTGTCATTTTTCCAAGGCAAATTCTCAAAATTCATAATATATTTGAGATACTTCAAGAAACTTAGCCTGCAATAACATCTGTCATTTCTATAGTTGAAATCATGCAGTTGGGCAAATCTGAGAAGACTGAATTTTCAGATAGATGTTGAGTTCTGGTCTGAACTGCTTGCTCTCAAGTTTTTTTGTTTTTTTTTAAATTTCCTTAGACCCTACAGCTAAAGAAGTTTGGGGTGGAAAAGCACCTTATGCAGTCAAAGTGATTAAAGTGTACCAGCAAAGGCAGGGGATGTGTCTGTGTGTGTGTAAAACGTGTGTGATGGAGCTGTAACTGTAAGTGCTGCTCTAGGCAATGAAGATGCTGGTCTTCATGAAGGGATGAGTAAGTGTCTCAGGCTGTGAATTTTGAATTCATTTTTTAATGTTGAAATCTAGGTACCAACAGTGATATTACCAGTAAAGCCCACAACCATTATAGCATTAAGAATAAACTGTAGCAGTTCTATAGAAAGAACTAGAAATTCCAAAACTAGAATTAGGGAAAATCTGCACCTAGGCACCAGCAGTGAGGCCATTATCTTCTCTGAATATTTTAGCAAGTGCTTAGCAAGCTTGCCTGTTCACTGAGGCTGAGAATTTCAGAAAGGCAGTTCTGAGATACTCAAATGCCCACAAGAGCTACTTTCAAGATGTTGAAGCATTTCACTCTGTCTGGCTCTGCTTGAGAAGTTAAATCTAGATGTTTGATTCTCCAGATTTCTTGGGATTTGTATCTGCAGAGGGTGTTATATCTCAAAATGCTGGTATCAGTTTCTCCTTCCTCAATGACCTTTGCTTTTCCTCAAAAAGGGCATTAATCTACATATACTGTAGTAGGACATCAAACACATTTTTTTTGACAACAAAAGTTGTCAAATATGCTAAACCAACTTCACGAGCCGGGTTTGTCACTTCTTGTTGTTTGCCTTCCTAAGGTTTGGTCCATGTTAAAAACTAAACATAAACATATTCCAGGCTCAAAAAGTATTTTTACTCTCCCCAGTGGGACTAGAAATACAAAAATAGTATTGTTAAAAATCATGCTTATGGGAACACGTTCAGTTGCCTTCAGATTGTACATAAGGCTTGTGTATTATGTCTTGTTTTCCTTGGGAAAGATGGAAATTTCAATTCAACAAGCAGAAGAATAATACAGGGCATCAAGATTGCTGATGAATGCGAAAGAGGTGTTGCTTAGTCTGGAATCTTTAAGATGATCCTTGAAAGGGCTGCAAGGATGATTTGGCTTGGTGGATGATGGTTCCAAGGTACAGCAGTGGCTCGATAGCTGATGCAGCAGTTGGACTAGGAAGGAATTAAGCAGTCAGAGAGACTATAAAGAGTTTACAATTGTAGTGCAAAATTACACTTGAGATCAAGAAAAAGATTATTATCTATTATACTCCAAGTTAAGGGAGAAAGCTGATCTGATGCATTAGGAGAAAAGAATGCCATAAAGAGGCTGAGAAAATCTGACATTTACAAAGCATGATAGAAAAGGATTTGGGGTCAGCAGTAGTGTTCTGACATGTAGGTAAAGCTGCTAATCTAGGAGATATGCAGGCTATAGCAGCTTTAAGAGAGGATCAGATCACAGGCAGAATTGAATGCCAGTGCAATTAGAAATTCAGAGACCCTTTAATATTTCCATGCCGTCATTATCTCCTGAACAAGCTACTGAAACAAAATAGAAGAAGTAAATTAAAATAATTCAAATCCAGACTCTTGAGTCATTTAAAGATTATTTTCATCAATACTGTAGGCCGAAGTCTGGGTTACTCCTCGTATGAAAGCCTCAAAATTGGTGTAACATAAGTAGGTTCAAGAACAGAAAGTTTCCTTGTCCTTGTCCTTACTGAGAAGACTATTGTGGGACAGATGGGAGACTGTGACAGATTTGCATTCTGACTCCATGTGAAGGAACTTGGACCTCGTTTTCCAGGAACTGTACAGGTGTGCTCCCAATATTTGGGACAACTCCTAGGCATGCTGAGCATGACCATTTAACAGTGTAAATGTTAAAACAAACTATGTATTGTACAGGTGCACTTGTCTTTACAGTCACAGCTTTATTTCTAAAAACTGCTAGATACATGTTTTTCCTAATAACAGGTATTAATGTACTGGTTTTACTCATCAGGCTTTCTCATTTTAAGAGCTGCTTTGAAGCTGCCCTGTTTTAGTGCTGTGTATCTCTGATAGCATATTTTTCCCTCCACCACTGTTAATTTAGACTGTCAGGCACTGTGACAGACTGCAAGACTGTGCGGGTACTTGTCATGTCAGTAAACTTTATCCCAGACACTGCAAGTGGGGGTGGAAGTCACAACGAAGGTAATTACCACATATCTCGATCTTCAGGCAATGGAGATTGTGGTTAGGAGTGATTTCCCTCGGGGGACAAGTGGGAGGTAGGAGTCAGCAGTGCTGACTCGGTGCACTCTGAATGGTTTTTGGCATGGTGAGGAGAGCTGCAGCAGCACAGGACCTGCAATCGGTAAGAGGAAATACAGCCCATCAGCAAGGAAGGGGGGCACACTGAAACTGGAGGGGAGGTGATGGGAGGAAGAGCAAATAAAGAAGATTTTAAAAGGGAAGTTTTATAAGAGGCGTGTTACATTTTAGCCTTACAAAGACAATTTTTATTTAAATGGCAGTTTTCCATTGCTATCTCCTATTGCCTTTGTGTTACAGCCCTGAGCTCCCCATCACCTCAAATGATATTGTGGTTTGCCTGTTGATAGTTACTGTATAAAAAGGTCTCTTATTTGATGTTAGTCTGCACTAAGGGATGCCCATACATGTATCCATATCTTAGTATTTTTAGTTATAAGGACCTCTGGCGCTGAAGCAAAAGCACTATTGTCAACAACAAACTGAGAGGCCTTTGAAAAATTAGCTTTGAAGTCTTAAACTTCTTGCTGCAGGGCTGACTACAGCTGCACTTCTCGATAGCAAGAACTGCAAGAATGTTTAAGTGAAAGAAGGGGTTTCAAATAATCTTATTGCTGCTTTGTATTGCTGAATTTTGAATTTTTTTATGCCACATTTGATGTTATGTCCTTTTTCTTTGTATATGAAACTGCTAACTCCCCAAGCTTTAAAACTTAAATCAGCTTAACATCTCTTAATTAACAGCCCCCAAACCTATTTTTTTTTTTCACAAACCTAATTAATAAATGAAAAATTAGCAGGAAAAAAAAATTGAAAATAATGAAATGTAATGAACCAGTGTAGTTAAAATGGCTATTTGCTTCTCTGTTTGCTTTGATGCATTTGTCCTGTATGAGTCTTTACTGACTTTTATTAGAGGAAGTTTTCTAAGCTCCTGTGAATGTTGCTGTAAGTGGAGGCCCCAGTGAGACTGCTGCTTAGTGAAAGCATATTTCCCTCCTTTGTCAGGTTTGCATTAGTGATGATGAGTTTCTGGAGCTTTCAGAGCTCTTGCCAGAAAGATAAGGCTATCGTGTCTTTGCTGTTGTTGTTCATTATAGTCACTGCTGCTTGGTGATGTGCCAGGAATAGTTCAGGGATTAGCTGGAGCTGGGCCTGTGGGTCCACCTGTGTATTATGCTAACATTGTGAAAAGAGTGGACTTGGAAGTATAATTCACAAGTACATTCAAGTAAAGTATGTGCAAATAAAATCTGCAAATCTTACCTGCAATTTACATGAAGATGTAGGTCTGGAAAAAAATGAAAACTCCTTTGTTACAAAACACTTGCTTAAAATTGCCTAGCTGGAGACCTGTGCCTACCTCACTGTGTAGAGAGACAACCTCACCTCTTTGTTCCCTTTCCTTCTCCTGTCCCTGCCTGCCTGGCCCCTGAACTCTCTTGCACACACTGCAGTTTTCCCAGTTCCCCTCCTCTGCAGAGACTGTAGGGCTGTGTGTTTGGCAGGGAAGCCTCTTCACTTTTGTGCTTGTCTGACTCCAGGTGACCTGTGTGTCTCCTCGAGGACTAACAATGAGACCCGAGCCTTAATCTAAGCAGCTCTGTGTTCTGACAACATCAATGCTCACCCAAGTTTAAGCTGAGCCTCCTAGAGCCCATATGGGCTCATACACAGACTCCTGTGGGATCCAAGGCCATCAGAATTCAGCATTACAAACAGCTTATCTACATAAAGTATCTGGAAGTGAGAGCAAACAATAACCAGTGAATGGCATGCTGATAGCTTATTACCCTGTTAAATTGGAAGGTTTGCAAGTGAAAAGTCTTTGGGTGATTTTACAGGAGGGAACAAACATAAATAACTGGAGCCTTCAATGACTGTAACTTCTGCCTCAGAGGTTCGATGGAGTATTTCATCCATTTTCCCTTGATACCTTACTCTACCAAAGTAGAAACATTATTTATTAAGACGTTTGTCAGAGTGTCTAAAATAAGGGAATAATGTACTGCAGTTCCTTGTAGGCTTTTGGACCCCTAGGTCTTTATTCTGACTGAAAAAATCTGCTGTTCCTTAGGTTGCTTTTTTTAGTGGATTTTGTGGTTGTTTTTCTTGTGCAGGGCAGATGGGATATAATCCCTTCAAAATGAACAACAAGAAATAAATCTTAGATAATATTTTAGCGGAAGTTGAGCATTTCCAAAGCTTCAGACTCTGGGGAGCTGAAACTGCCTCTGCAACAGCCCAGCTCTTTTCCTCAGGGTCAGGCTTTTGTTCTCGAAGAAGATGAGTCAAACCCTGCTAACTGGCATCTAGAACTCTGAGCTCTAGGAATTCTGCTGTCGTGGACATTTTTGCAGAGCTTTTTATTTCCCAGGCAAAACCTCATTTGCATTATGGTATTGTTATGTGTTTTCCTTTGATCTCCTACTTCGGATTTCTAAGGTTGAGTGCTATTTTTTTACTTGCAAATTTGCATTGCTCCAGGATATGAGAGGTTTGTTTGAACTCATTTAATTGGCCAGCGATGTGAAAAATGATCGTTTTCTATATTGAAAATGAGCTCAAATAACCCCTTCATGGAGTTCTTATAACCTACTGTAACTTTCCATGCATTTTTACTGACTCAGATTTATCTTGCCTGGAAGGAGAATGAACTCTTCTAATCTTTTCCATGTTTGCTGCCATGATTTTTGGGTTTACAAGACATCACCATAAAAATATAGAAAAATCAAAAGATAATTAGCCCCACTTTTTTCAGAAAAAAAGGATACAGTTCTAATTAAATCAAAGGAGATAATCTGAGTAGATATGGTGTGTCTAAGAATAAAATGGTGTTTGCTTTTTAAGTTTGCTTTCATGCTGATTTATACTGTAATTTTGGAGAGGTTACCTTTTATTTACACTGAGGCAATATTTTATGGGGTGCTTTTGGACAAGAAATAAAAAATACTTTTTTATTCTTTGTAAAGCCTGAATTCAAGAGTCTAACCTGAAGCGTGTAAAATCTGCATGACTGGTCTTAAAAAAGAAGATGCTTTATCATGGTATTTTTATCAGCATTCGTGACATCTTAAAATTGCTTGTTGATATTTAGAATGTTAGGAGGAAACTAGAAGGGTATAAATTAAACTTGACATTCTATACTGAAATTATAAATACACTGAATTATAGACTTTTCTTCTATCAACTTTACTGACACTTGTAGCTTTCCTACCATGTCCTTTGTCTTGCCCCACTGCAGAATCCTTGCCTGTGACATTTTACTCTGTTCACAATTGCCAAGTGCTGCAAACAGAGGTTGCACATGTCCTTTTGGTCCCATTAAAGAGGAACTTGTCTCTGCCTTGTAGGTGGGAGGGTGTTATCGAGATTATGAGGAAAAGATGGCAATTTACTTGGCTTCCATGCTGTTCAGAATCATTAGCTCCTGCTTTTCTTTTTCTTCCCACTCTTTCTCCACTCCTAACTTAAACCATGTACAAGAAATAAACTTGGTTCTATATATTTTATTTTTTAAAAAATAATCTTCAGGTATAGCTGGTCTGTATGATCCTAAGTGGTTTAAACAATGTGCTCAGGGAAGACTGAAGGCATAGATTTGCTGTTGGATCTTGTTGCAGATGTTGTTTAAACCGAGTTACTGCTGGTTGAAACTTGTGAGAGGAACTTCGTAATGACACAGGTGGCTATGTGCATTATGGCACACCTGCTATCTTGCCTTTTTTTTTTTTT
>VXAC01002401.1:238558-251833 GCA_013399225.1 Rhipidura dahli
TGTTTTGTTGAAAAGAATAGTTAATCTTACTTCCTACTCTTCAGTGCTGTTGCTGAGTTATAGTAGTTTCGTTCTGTTGGGTAAGAACTGTGATAATTTTTCATCACGTAGGCTTAAATATCTGTAAGGCTTGTTCAGTGAGCAAAATCGTGATGAACAAGTCTGAGAAAAAAAAACTTACTCTTAACTCCTGAAATATGTAGGGAACTTATGCTATTTCACTGTGTAGTGTGGAGCTAAATTAAGATAAGAGGGATGGCCAATGTTTATTATTCTAATTTTTGCCTTTTAAAACTCATCAAATTTTATGTATTTGGTCAGTTGTAGGGCTCTTGGTGGTCTTGACTGTGTTCCCCTTGCCTTGCTGCCTGGCTGCCCTGCCAAGGCTCACATCTAAGTGTTATTTTTGAGGGGTTTGCAAAGCATTCAGCAGACGTTCTGCACAGCAGAATTAACTTGTCGTGCTTGGGCTTTCTAAAGTGAAATTCCAGATTGAAACCGAGACTGTCACTTGCATCTCATCACAGATAGTGCAAGAAAATAATTACGATGGAAAAAGAGCAGACAGACTGCGTTCCAGGCATTTTATGCTGTCTGCCTCTATTTTAGGGGGAATGTACATCATAGATAGAAGTACCCAGACTGGGAGGATGCAATGCCCTGTCTCCTTTTAATTTTCTTTGGAGGAAGAAACTCCAGGCCTATAGATTCAGGTTATCAAATTACCATCTTTCATGTTCCAGTTCTCAGGGTTTATTGAGTAAGAAATACACCAGAAGACAAGCACAAGAATTGTTGTGGTTTTGCTGGTTTTTCTGCACGTGATTTATATTTGGAACAATCTAAAATAAATGGTTGCAAAGCATATACAGGAGGTTAGTCTTCAAGCTGTTCTAAGGATGGCCTCCTCACAAATTCTTGCAGCCTGTGAGTGATCCTATATACCCAGAAACAGATTCAGCAAACTTTTTGCATGTAATCCCAAGTGAACCTTCTCAGTCTTTTATTTCAGTTAGTGGTTTCCATACTGCTGCAAGTGTCTTTAACACCATAGGTAATATGTTTCAATTAAATATATCTATTCATATTCTCACTTCTTCTATTATTGTTCTAAATTTATTGAGTCTTAATTAATCTGAACATATTATTTTAATTTTTTTTCATATTATGTTAAGTGCTGTATTTTCCCCCAATGTACCATGTAAAGTATCCCATTAAAATCTAGGACTGGACAAAAATAAGACATCAAATATGACTTCAATTTGATAAAAACCAGCAAAATACCAATTGCTTTCATATTTTTCCTTGGTTAAAAGGGAAAAAAGATAAAAGAGCTACCGCAGGATAATAGTTCAGTGCAAGCTCCTGGTGTGGACAGGTTACATTCACACCCTTGCTGAGTTCTGGAATAGTTCTTCTTTTGCAGGCAAACCCTCAGATCAGTTGACAGGAATGATGTCTCATCAATGTATGTGTGCATATCTTGATTAAGGGTACAAGTTGTTGGAGCTGACAGGAATGTCAGGCTCTTTACATTCCCAGGAATTCTCTAAGCCTGACAGATATGAGGCTGGTGTTGGCTGAATACATTGAGATAATTTTTCACAAAAGATGAGTCATTCCTCTTCCTATATGAATTAGTACCTCTTCCACCCTCTGAATTTACAATTCCTCTGTGAGATTTTTTTTTTTAATGATTTACAGTTCAGAGCTGTGTATATTATACTACCTAACAAACACTTAAATGCAAGAGTATGCCATACTTTTGAGACATACAGAGAATTTTTTCATTTAGAAAAACCCACCAAAGTATTACCAAGTGTTACCAAGGACATATATTGAGATGCAAATACATCTATTGAAAGAAATTCTGTTATTCTTCTGGGCAGAGACAGAGTATCAAAGCATGACTAAACCTTGGAAAGTGTTGTGTTCTGTAGCTGAGGGAAAGGGTGTTTGTCCTGGTCTTTCTAATTGCTTCATTTAAGTTAGATCTTACCCAAACCATTAAAGAGCAGATCCTAACATTGTGTGGTACTATGAGTTTAGTAAATCAAGATATGATTCTTTTTTTCTTTAAAGATAAAACTGGCATACTGATAAAATCCTGAGTGTGGAAAGAATTTTATAAGGAAGAGGTACTTTAAGCATGTATAACTAGCAGTAGCTGTGACCTTTATGCAGACATCAGTGTGCCAGTAAAATAAGTATTGTTTAACTATATCAACTGCATGTTAGTATGTAAACCCACTTTTCTTTTTCAGATTTGGTCCAAGTAGTCATGTAGGTCAGATTTGCACTACAAAGTTTTGCTGGCATAGTTGTTGTTACTGTTATTGAATGGTCGATAGCCACTGATTTCCTTTAATCTTTTATTCATAATAATCCTTTTCTTTGTATACAGTTGCCAATAAAATAGTCTTTCAAGTAAAAGACCCTGGAAGTCTGAGATCTACCTGCTGCAGTGGGAATAGATACTAATGAGCTTGGTGAGGGAAACAGACTTGTGCCTCATGAGAGATTGTCAGGAAAATTAAATGGACTGGACATGAGACTTTAGGCACAGACAGAGCATAATTATGGCCCTCAGACAGCACTGAGGAAATGCTTTGACTATTATATCTTGGACTAGAAGGAAAGGGATCTGGAAGATATCAAGCACTCTGGTACTGATGATAATGGAGACAATTTTCATAATACTTAGTCACTGCTGAAATTGAGTGTTTTGGTAGAAACAATGGTTGTAAGCTAAAGAGTTGTGTAACAGTTCTGTTGTGTCAGTGCTAAGTACAGTTTAATATTTACTAGTTGAGTGTAAATTTTCTGCCAACATCAGTTTTGATTACAGGCATTAGAAGTGGATGTTGCACTGGCATAGATCGAATCCTTCTGTATGTGTGTTTTTGTATCTCTTTTGCTGCATCTGGTCCTTAGTTAAAGCAGCACAAAAATCTGCATAGGCAAGACGAAATGAGAAATAAGTGTAAATAAACATCAACAAAAAAATTATTTCAAAATGCAGCTTGGTGTTCTTCCTGAGCTTACTTACATTAACCTGATCCATAAGCAGCAAAGGGTTAAAGAAGCAGAAAGTGACAAAACCCAACTATTTTAGTCTTTTCTGTCTTTCTACTTTAGTGAAACAAGGGAATAAATATGGGCTGGGTTTTCCACTTCTTTCAGTCTAGCCTCTAATCAAGGATCTGCTTTTTTCTTTTGGAATGGATAACATGGGGCTTAAGAGACTTCAGTTAAGAGGGACGTGTGCATTAATCCTGGGCTTTATCTCCTCTTAGGTTGTCAAATATACAGATCCTTGATAATACCTCCTCTTTAGCATCTCACTGATGTCTTGATCTGTTTCCAGCATGAAAATTCAAGCTGTAAGATGTCTCTTAGTGGTTAGATCTTATCCAGGCTCTCTACATAACTATGATTGCCCATGTTCAGGAAAGGCAAATAGAAATTTGCTTTACAGGAAAATGGGGTCTCTGTGTTAAAAGTGGAGTATAACCTGTGCTGTTGCAAATAAATGGCAATTGGCCAACACATCTCTTAATTTTTCAGTATCAGAAAGGTGAGGTACTCCGTTTTTGAGTGCTTTGGAGTTTGTGGTGTTATAGGAATCAAAAGCAATTAGAATTCAATTAGTTCTTTCCAGTGTCTAGTATCTTGTGGCACTGATCCAGGTCCTTGGACTAGTGCAGTATTTCTTTCTGTTTGGGAATGCTTAGTTTGGTGTTGTGGGATTTTGTTGCTGTTTGTTGGAAGATGTATCTGACACCAAAGAGAAAGGCTGCCCTGCAGGTGAGCAGCCTCTGCCTTGTGCCAGACAGGAAGCAGCCTCACAGGTGCCTCAGCAGCAGCATTGCAGCCTGGGCATGACACAGAGTCTGTGGAATGACTTCTGCATTCTCCAGCTACCAACAGAGAGGGAATTGGCAGGTAAAGAGGGTGTGGATGTCTCCTAGTAGCTTTGGGCTGTGGCTCTGTGTGCTGATGCCCTTCACAGCCAGCCTGCTGCTCGGGTACTGTTAGTGACAGGCAGAAGGCAGCTATTTGGACAGGCAGATATCCACTTGGACAATAGTGGACCTTGGTAAACCCCATCCCTGTTCTTCAGTGACCTCTAAGGGCCATAATGTATGAAACAATGAAAGTGCCACCTGAGGTATTCAACCTGCACAGACACCCTATGATTTTCTCCATTAGATGAAGGCCAGATTTTGGTGTGCTGGTGTCAGAGTAAGAGAGCTCCCAGGAAGAAAGTTACTGAGGTGATATGCCCAGTAAGCCTAAAAAGAACATTACAGAGATGCTGAGAGGACTGAAAGGCAAAAAAACCCAAACAAACAAAAAAAAAGAAAAAAAAAACCCAAACCAAAAAACAGCAACAACAACAAAAAACTGTAAGAAATCCAGGAAATGAGACAGAAAATTAAAGATTTTGAAAAATGAGTTAAAATATTCTTTCCCAGTCTCTTCTGGGAGACCTCCAATGCTTTGTCAGAGGAGATACTGACAAACAAACTTCGTTGACCCCACAATTTAAAGCATCTGAGTGGATATGGAAGCCAAATCACAGAGCTCTCTGTCTCTAAGAGCAAGACAGATTGATGAGGTGCTCAGTGACCTGGCTGTCATGGCCCAGAAAGTTCTCCAGGAAATGTAGGAGACATGGAAGCTGCTGATCAACTTGGAAAATGCTGAGATAAGATGCTGTAAGTTGTGCAGGAACTAAATAATTAGCTTACAAACAAGGAAAAAGGTTTAGTACTGCCTTCTGCATAAAATGTGCTGAACATCCAAAGGGCTTAGGTAAGCAAGGGTGTAAAATAACAGCAGGCTGGGAAAATATGCTACATGCAGAAGGCAGAGCCAAGAAATTGGATTGCTTCAGTTTAAATGTTGTCTTTGAAGGGAAAACTCCTTGTGATGATTATTTTACTGTAATGGATGAAAAGAGGAATTTTGGTAGACAACTTAAGTGACCCACCTCTGAGGATGCTGCAGAGTTTACCTGCAGAAAAAGAAATCTCATCATCAAAAGCTCAAAGAAATACTCATCCATCTCAGTTGGCCGAGAGGCACTTGAGAACTAGAAAGAAAGAAAAAAGAAATTTCATTTGGACTGTTAAAGGTATGAGATGTTATTTGTTCCTTACCAAGCCAAAACCCCATGAGGCATTCTAGAGTAAATTGGTAGCATGCCAATATCTTGTTCATTGGAATTTAAGGCTAAAGATGAAAAGCCCCAGCATAAGACAAAGCAACTACTAGTGAGAATACTAAAGAAGAGTGTTTTGTCTGTATGAATACTGATGTGATATGGCCTTGCTTGAGAGAATCTGAAAGTCAGTGTTCTCTAATACCTGGGCTAGTAGGCTATTGTACAAAACAGTTAGAAATTCTGCCATAAGGAGTCAAAAATACTGTAACAGTACCTAAGGTGTTCTGTTGTTTGAATTTGTCATTGCACTTGGGATTCTGATTTACAAATGTTTAATTCTAAGTTGGTTAAAAAAAAAAAAATTGAAATATAAGTCATTCTAGCGCTTTCCTGAAGTCAGCAGAGAAGTAAAAGGATGTGAATCTGTTAGCTGCTGTTTCTATTGATGACATGCTCAGCTGTCAGCAGTCTGCCAGACTATAATCTCTTATACAGTCTGCTCTCAACTTCTGAGAGTAGCAAAGAAATAGTGTAGCTTTGCAAATAAAAAAAAAAAAAAAAGCCCTGATTCAGGTATTGAGTGTTGAAACATAGAGACCAAAGAATGTTGCAGATTTGGCCAAGAGCCAAAGCTTGAAACTTTGCCCAGGTTTCCTCTGGTCTCTCACCAGGCAGCTGAGGTGCACGAATATGACTTCCCTATTAAACAGATTTTTAAAAAGACCTGATTAGCTTGGTTGCAGTGATGGGTCTAAGGTGACTGCAGGCTTTTGCACTGCACTGCACCTGATCTGTAAAGCCTTTAATACAGCACAGAGCCCCAAGGAACCTGCCACTTAGGCACATGGTAAGAAATTAGCTTGGAAAGAGCCAGACGTACGAGCTTTCATTCCATAATTGTTCAGCTGAATGCTAGCCAACCCAGCCAAACACCTTCCTTAGAGTTCAGTTTGCATTTGGGAGCAGGCTGAAGACTGCTTTCAGTTCTCTGATGAGATGGTAGTGTTAGCTTTGCACAAGGAGGTGCTGGAAGCTTGGTCTGTTCTGCTGATTTGGAGAAGGATGGAGCCTTGTGGAGGAGGAAGTTTGAAGGTGTTGCAGAGAATGAGGACTCCCTGATTCATTGTGTGTAGTGTCAAAGCCAAAATAGCCTTTGGGTACTTGAGAAAATTCAGCAGCTCAAACTGCTCATGCAAGTTCTGAGTTGAGATCACTGGCACAGACATTGTACAGTGCTGATAGGATGCCTGTCAGCTGCTGGGGCTTAGGGCAAGCATAATGTCTGATAAGTTGTGACACAACATGCATGGTTCATACACTGACCTTTCCATTTTCAGAGGCCTTGCAAAAGGCCCAGTGGATTTAAGCAGTATATAACTGAGTTAGTTGTGAGCTAGAATTGCAGAGCAGGGGGCAAAACTGCATTATGTGGGAGCAGGCACTAGGAAGCAATTGTGGACTTCATTCAAGATGAATTCAAGTGCATGGACATCCTTCCTAAAAGCTAAATGGAAGAGACAGTCAGATTACATTATTGAATAAGATGGCTAAAAACTCAAAAGTCTTTGCCTGGGATCCTCTGCCATGAGTGCTTATGTGGGAGGAATGGAAACAGTTTGAGAAGAAGAAAATAGACTCCAGGACAGGCTAGTTGCATGGTAAGTTAGGCACAGAAGGTAACCTAAAATCAGGAAAAGTAAACAAGAAGTAGAGAAGAACTGAACATCAATGCATATTTAATTCCTGGTGCACTCATCTCCTTCCCAAGTTTAAAATTGCTTTCTTGTTATGCTTGAATTTGAAAAGGTTTTGTAGGTTGTTTTTTTTTGTTTTATATATATATAATGAAGTGGAACTAAGTTGGATGTGTTTCTGAAGATGTTTGAGAAACCCATACATTTTGACAAAAACTAAATAACTGAAACAAATCCAACAGCTGAGAGTATGATTTGAGATCAAAATTGGAAGTATCCAGAAAAGCTTTTATCATATGAAGTCAGCCTCCTGGGAAAACATTTATATTTTGTAAAAAACATCAATAATTCAGAAAATATTTGTAAAAGTTTGATCTCATGTCAGAGGAAACATATGCACAACATATTTTTCTGAGCATAACAGCAGAAGTGCACAATGTTGCTTGGCACTTTAAGAACAATTTTTACTTCTGTAAAGTGCTGATTGGACTTATCAGTCACTACTCAGATTTTACACTTGAACTGTCTTTATGTGTGTTTGAAACAAAAGAAATACTCTTTTCCCATCTCATCAGTAACCTTTAAGCGTGTAGGCTGTATGTTAAATTCTGTGCCTTTATCCTTGTTTACAAAGCAGGTATTTTAGCAGCATATATTTACCTTAGCTAAGGTATTTTGTTCCCTGAAGAATTTACATTTCTGGAAGTGTTAATATGGTGTGTCCTCCTTTCCACATATTTTTTGTGCATATATTAGTGGAATATCAGTGTATATTATTTGGGAAGTGCTCTTTTACATCCACGGTGCATTAGTTTTATTTCTGCCTTTATTAATATTGAGGTGAGATTTGCTTGGGGAGATCTGACTTCTGGAAGACAAAAGGAGGATTTATACTTTATTTTCCAGAGGAAAGAAAGGGATGGAGGTAAATAAATGTGGGCAGGGCAAAACCTAGGAGCTCAGAAGGACAATGCCAGCCTTTTGCCATTCCACTGTATTCACCCTTAATGCTGTTTCCACTTTCCTGCCAGCTCTAGCAGACTTTTGCCATTAGATGTCCATGTGACTGCTAGCAGGAACAGACTGAAAGATTTTTGAGCCTCACAAGCCCTCGTCCACAGGGATCAGGAAAGTTGTGCTGCCTTGCTGTTTCTTTCCTGCTTTTTTTTCAGAAAAGTAATGTCTGATGTGACTTTTTCCTGTACTTAAGGGCCAAATTGCCAAATGGGGCTATACATTCACAAATGGGAATGAGAAGCTCATTTACAAGTGAGGTGGAGGGGGGGCTCATGCACGTGGAAAGGAGTCTCCTAAAGTGCTGTTGGTGTACTGGGGGGAGAGAGGGGGAAGCCATGGAATGCAGCTGTAGAGCCTATAGAGCCTGCAGTGTAAAATACCTGCATTGCTTGCCTCTGAGCTCACAATACAGCTGGCATGCTATCAAATATCCCAAAGGGGATTAGCAGAGGGGTTTTAGTAAAAGCCTCTCTCTATAATAAGTAGTGCTTTTTAAAAAATAAAAATGTGTTCAACACTAAGTGGGGGGGAAGAACCTGACAAAGCCCCAGTTGTGCAAGTCCTATTTCAGTTATGTACATCTTTGCAGAACAAAGAAGAGACACTGGTTTTTGCTGATGCAAATGTTGCTTCTATTGATGGGTCACAACTTTTCACCTCATACTCCAATCAGTTTTTCACTTTTGTGGTCTCAGTTTTCAATTTTTTTGTGTTTTTTTTCCTCTTGTAATCACTTTTTGTTAGCTTTGGACCCTGCCTTTTCCCTTCACCCCTGACATGCTGATCTAACTTCTGAAATCTTTGAGAAATATGTATCTGTGAAGTCCTTTCACCTTGACCCCTTGCTGCCTGCTGCTGGAAGCGCAGTTCCACATGGCATCTGGACATTCCACCTGGCTTTATGGTTACCATGGACACCAGCCATGGGCTGCATAAAGCCACTGATGAGATGAAGAAGAAGGTATAAGCCTTTTAGTTCCTGAAATAAAATAGTAAGTGTAGGACTGAGAACAATTCTCACTCTAATTGTCCAGGACACATGCAGAGCCAAGTATGAATTCTGGTGGTGCTCTAGAGTTTGGTGGTATTTTAACAGGGGAAAGTCTTGGTCTATTTTGCACTTGTGCAGAATTGTGCAAGGGTCTCTTTTGGCTTGGTGTACAGGATTGAATTCATCTTGCTTCAGTTCTGAAAAAAACCCCAGATTTTTCCTTTGAAAGCAGGTGATCCTAAGTCTCCTGCAGCTTTAGAGTGTGGGTGATTTGTTTTCAGCTGGGTGATGTGAATGTTGAGCACAGGTATTCTGTGCTGGTGGCAATTTATGGAGGTGGTGAGAATGATCACATAACGTGTGAGTCGAAGATAGAGGCTGAGGAAAGCTGCAGCCTGGCAAACCTGCAGCTGCTGAATGTAACAGCAACTCAGCCATCCAAGCTCAGGCTCAGCAATCTGTGCTGACTGTGGGTGGGATCTTGGGTGGCACTGAAGTGATACCTCTGTGTGCCCAGAACACTGAGCAGCTCAAAGCTTGACTCATTTTCCTTCTGTCTCTTGTCTTGCTCTTGGGTTCATGTTTCTCCAGTGGTAAGAAGTTACTAGTAAAAGGCCTGCTTTGGGTTTACTAAAGGCTCAGTTTGGTAGCTTCAAGATTTAGCAGGAGACAGATTTAGTTATTCAGTTATTTAATTGATTTAGTCGAGGATTTTGTGGGTGTCCATTTAGCAGAAGCTTTAAAGAGTGAAGTGCTCTACTTCCTTCACTGATTTCTTCATGGAAGGTGATAAAGGGCAAGCATGGCCCAGGCACTATGCACACCCACAAGGGGTGTTACAGGCAGACACAGGCAACCACAATTGCTCTTAAAGCCAACCACAAGTGACATGACTGCACCGCTGTGGGCCTGAGCTAAGGCTGATGCTGGCACTTCAGGAGGGCTTGTTATTTCAGGGCTCTTGTGAGGCTTACTGCAGCCACATGGCTCTGGCCACTGCAAAATAAGGATAGAACTGCTGACTCTGCTGATTTGTCTCGCTGACAGTGTGTGATGCTGTTTTTTTTCCAAGCCAGGCAGCTGTTCACTGGCGACTGGAGTAAGAACACTGTGCTCTCAGTTCCCACTGTCTGCTGAACAGTTGTCAAGGGGAAGCTGACTTCTGTTAGGACTTTTGACTGCATTTGAATCAGGAATGCCTTTGGATATCTATTCTTTGTAACTGCTGGTGCTTTATCCTATCTCATTCATAGTTATGAATATGGAATTGTACGGTGATTTTATCACACTTGCTTTTCACTTCATGGCATTATGAATGAGACAAGACCTCATCCTCCCTATGCTATTCAACCTTACTAAAGTCTTCAATATTATACTTGTGTAGCCTCCATGTTATGCTTCACTGGGTCTTATTCAACCTAATAAAACACAGTAGTAGTTGTATTTTCCAGAAGAGATTTATTTTTCTTTTGGAATTACTATGGTTTAACATAATAAGGAAAAAATCCAGCATTGTGAATACAGTGATTATTAAAACCCAACATTTAAATATATTTAATCTGTTCTGTAAGATTATAGAACTTAACTTGAAAGAGAAGTTTCTCAGCTGTCAGGTGAAAAAAAGTGCCACCAGTTTATTAACAAAGGAAAGTTTACAGGTGAGATGAGGTTACTATGGTGACACTTTTATATTGTCAGTATTGTCCGTGTTTGCTTTTCTGGTTCCTAATGGAACCAACAGATAGAATGTACTATACTCAGCTAGCTGTGTAGATTATGCTGTTTAGGTAGCTTCATTTGAGAAGTCTTGTGACAGTCTTGGATGCCAATAAACATATTTTTTTCTTATTAAATATGCATCCATTTTCAGTATTGCTTATGAGAGACTCCATGGTTTATCGTCACAGATTGTTATTTTTAGTAATGCTCATGTGATAAGAGAATAACAAAAGCCCCTGCAATTCTTTTTCACGTTCATGGTTGAATATAAAGGGCATAATTAGGAACTTTGAACTAATAAAAACATATCCATGGCTGATAGTGTTTAATGTTCTGCTTCTTGAGATAGCTGTTGGAATTTGTTTTCAAGGGACAAGCCTGCTGTAATGATGTTCTGTAGCAGAAGATGGCTGTTCTTCACAAAGCCATCTTTTAACCAGCTCCCCTTGAGGGAGGTTTCAGCTGATAGCAAAGGTACACAGATGCACCCTCTACATGTGTTAATGGAAAATACTAAGGGATCAAAGGCAACCTCCAAAGCATTTTATATGTAATCATCACCCCTTTGGAGAGAATTACAATATGTAATGTGTTTATATTACATGGTGTGAAAGCTGAGAACATCTCCTGAACCACAGCTGTAATATAATGCTTTTTGTTTATAACATCTTTTTCTTTCAGAGAATCATTGATGGGGAAAACAGCCTTTAAAACAAGCGAACAATGGAAACTCAAACCCCACTTTCTTTAGCTTTTTTCCCCACTCTAGAAATTTAATATTCAACTTCAGTAAGTGAAACAACATTTCACAACCTCCACAGCCTGTCTTAGATGTGGTACAATTGTTAGTAACATATTGTGGCAGCATGAAGTGCAAATCTGGGACCACACTCATCAAAACAACTTGCTTATCTTAAAAATTATTCTGGTGATGGCATTGGCATTTCTTCACCTGCAGAAGTCTTTGTATTTTTCATGAGTGTGAACTGTACTTAACTGCACAGCAAATTCAATCCTGAGGTCGATGATTTGGATGCAACTGAAATATATAGAAATAATAATAAATAGAAAACATGCATGAAAAACTAGAGTACAGTATTGGAGTTAGGGAAAACAACTGGAATAAGTATGTCTTTATACCAGACCTGTCCTCAACCAGACCAGCATCTCCTTTTCTCCAGACAAGCACTATACATGCAATTTATCCATTCAGTAACCTAATTGGTAACATGAGTTTCAGCTGCAATGGGAAAAGAAAATGAATCAAAAAATCTCACAGGAGATTGGAAGAAGATAATGGGAGCAGAGTGAGGTCTGAGCTGCAGAAAGAATTCTGGTGTAAAACTGTGGTTGGATTATTCACGTGACAGGCTTGAAAAACGAAACAGATGCTGAATTTGCAGCAGGGTCTAGAAAGAAATGCTAAGGTAAGGAGAATCATCTCTTGAGGATACTCCCAGCAAAAAAAACCTCTGGCCCAGGATTAGAAATCTGGACTGTTTCATCTGCATTATTTTAAAACATTTATAATTTATTCTTTTGGAGATTTGATGATCTTCAGCCTCCCTGATCACTGTTTCTTTTGTAATAAGCCATTTTTCCAGTCTCCCCACTTCCCTGCTTTATTTATTTATTTTAAATATTAAATGTACTTGTCTCTCACTGCTACATTGTCTTTAACCAGCATCTTTGTGTAGTGCAATTCAGAATCTACATGATTGTAGTTGCATCAGAAATAGTAATACAGCATTATTAAAGCATCTTTTCACACTGATTGGGCACCTCTTTTAAATATATTTAGTGCTTTTTATTTTAAAAGTTTATTATAAAATCACCTATTTACATGCTTTTATTTCTGCAAGTTTCATAAAACACTCTTAACTGGAAAACTTTCCTTTGTGTCTAGTAACTCTGTCTCTGATACTGAATTTGAAGCCTGGGGCTTCTCGTGCAAACCAGCCAAAATACAACTACTTTATTCATAATTTCTTTATTCTGGTATTTTGGCAAACTTTTTATCTGTTAGTTTCATGCTGTGAAATTGGTTTTCTATGGGGATGTCTGTGTGAATCTTCTAAATTTTCACCTGAGACAAGAAATGCTTCTGTTTTTATTGGCTTACTCTCCTTCTTAGATTTTTTTTTTTATATGACAGCATTTTCTTTCCAGCCTCAGGTACATACATATATATCTATGACTACATCCAATCCAAAGAAGGATGATACCAGAAAAGGAGAGGAGCAGGAGTCTGCAGGGTTTGTTGCACAAAACCTTCCCCAGAAATGATTGGAGAAGCAGAGGTTTCCATACCCTGGTGCAAGTCACAGGGGCCACTGCCTGTCCTGGATCAGTGGCTGGGTGAGCTCTGATCCACATCTGAGACCATTTTCCTGTGAGAGCTCCATTAGCATTTGATGTATGTAACCCCAATAAAAACCATGAATACTTCACTTAAACGGGAAGAATAACACTTTTGATAGAAGAGGTTCATTGTTGACTTCTACTTGTAGCAGCTTTTAAAAGTGGTCCTTACCACTTTTAAAGTGGAATGGATGTTGATAGTGCATGGTCTCTTCACGTGAGGGCACAGTACAGTATGGATGTGTTTCTGCTCCCAGCTGCGGTAGCCTGAAGATGCTATTTATAAATCGTTTTTTCTTTTTTCTTTTCTTTTCTTTTTTTCT